>VZTT01035227.1:27392-43211 GCA_013400855.1 Buphagus erythrorhynchus | reverse complement strand
AAATTAAATTTAGTAATTTTTTTTTTTTTTAAGTTTTGGTCTGTCCTTGATGCAGAGAAGTCTTTTGAAAAGCAAGGAGGGAGTGTATTGTTCTGGTGACCTGTTGTTTTCAGTATGAGGAACTGTGTAGTGAACTCTCACTGCACTATTTGGGTAATATTTGTGGTTTGGACCTCTTACAAAAAATCTTGTTTGACATGATTAAAATTAGTGCAGTGTCATTTGTACTAAGGCAGTTCCCTTCAGTTAGGACTTGTACTTCTGCATCTTTATTGGCTACCTTGAATTTATATCACAGTAGCTTTAAGTTTATTCTCAGCATGGGCATTTTAGCTGTAGTTTAGCAATGTGCTGAACATTATTTTCCTTGTGACACTTGTGCTCTATGAATTAATAGTTCAGGAGCAGATGGTGGCAGAAAGCAAGCAAATATTGCTTTGTGAAAAGGAGAGGTGAATTAACTAGGCTGTCTGCAGATGNCAAGCCACTGCTGCATTGCATTTGGAGGTATCTGTGAAATCTGACATGGATTTTCTTCTTTATCTGAATGTGTGATCACTGGGAGTTTTCTCTGCCATAAACCAGCAGCAGTATGGAATTAGTGATAGTAGGTAAACACAGTGCCTTGTGTGGAAGGAGTAGAAATGAGAAATAGATTGAAATAGTTTCAACAACTCCCTTTGCTCTCTAAGCAGTTGAAAAGTCAGCATATGAGAAGAGATTCTTCTGTGCCAGGAGTAGAGGAGCTTTGATGTAACGATTTGCTACTCACTGCTAAGTTGGTAAATTAATTAGACAATTAAGAAGCTTTTGCAGTTCTGCACCTGCCTTGAAATGTCTGGGGTTATGTTTGGACTTGGAGTTTCCTGATAAACTAAGGAGCTGCCTCCATAACCTTTTGCTTTTGTATAAGTAGTTCGTCTCTTCTGGCAGAGTATCTGGTAATCCTGGCTTCTGTTGTGGTTTTTCTCCAATTTGTTTGCAAATGAAAATATAATTGTTTGCTTATAGAAGTTGAGTAGTGCAATTTTCTTAAGGAAAATTTCCCTTTCAATTAATTTTTTGCTAGTTATTTAGTTACCTCATTAGCTCAAGATTTTTGAGGAAGCAGAAACAATGGATAATGTTGGTGTTGGATTTCTCATTCTGAGTATTTACTGACAGATGCTGAAAGTATTTCAAGATTGCTTTTAAAAAATCATTTGTTTTTCATTTGTTTTCTTCCTTTTCTCTCATTTCTGGTTATTCTTCAATGTTTTGCCATTAAAACAATTAATTTGGTTTCTTTAGTAGGTGTTACAGAAATGTAGTTTTAGTTTTTGTTTATGCAAGGTTCTAATAAGGCCAGTTAAAATCTAAAGACCAGGAGAGATTTATTCTTTACTTCTGCTCTTAAATTAGGGCAAAGCTCTGTCCAAACATGACAAACCTCTCTTTGTCATACTTTTCAGTGTAGCAGTTGGAGACAAAACCACACTTTATTTTGGTCTTGCACTTCATTAGGTTGGCCAAAGAATGTGGACTTTCAAGTTTAACCATTTTTTGATTGTGAATTTAAGGATAAATATTTTTTTTTCTGAATAGTCTTAGTGTTCTTCACTAGTGCAGAATATTTATGGGTGCTTTTGCCTCCTAAAGGTAAGAGTAAATTGCAATAATACATTACAAACCTTTAGGAACATGTATGAAACATGTGTTTGAAAAGAAATTAAGGTTGTGTATGAGAACCTGCTCTTTGCGGAGCTTATTTACTTTATCTGGATACATGTGTCCTACAAATACAGTCTTTGGGAATTTGTACAAGTTAACTTATTGCAAAGTTTGAGTGTGTCACGTTGCCAAACTTTAATTGCCTTTATTGGAGTAAATAATAGTGTTTAGCTTTCAGTCTAGTTTTGTAGGAAAGTATTCCCATGAGGGCATCAGGATTGATGAGTATATTTCAGCAGTATTTTACACTTAGAAGTAATTAGCCTGAAGAGTCCTGGATTTCTGGGTAATGGCCTATTAGGGTGTTTTACTTCTTTATTTTAAAGCTGCATTAAGTTGCAGTATATTTCCTTAATTGATTAAAATAGAGTACACAGTAGAATTAAGTGAAACCTCGGGAAGTCACCTTGGCCGTATGTTTTCCCCAGGGTCCATGTTTGGTGTGATGATAGAAGTTGAGATAAACTATACAAGTAATCACTGGTGTCACAGTGATACATGATATATAGCTGTACAAATGTCTTGTGTAACAAGAGGCTGAGCTTCCTTAATGAAATAAAGCAGAAAACTTATTTGCAAGAAGTACAATTTCCTTCTAGAAACCTGTTTTATCGACTTTTTACTGTTTTTATGAGTACATTGTACAAGTCAGTGTTTTAATATGGAGCAGGAAAAAGTTCTTTTGAATTCTCTGGATGTTATGTAAGATATTGTCATCTGTGACAGCAGTAAGACAAAATAAGTCTCTTCTTTATGTTGTTTTAGTATTCTAATGAGTCAATTAGAGCATCTTGGAATGATGTGTGAGTAATCATTTCCTGGGAAGCTTTCTGTTGATTATACTTTATTGTTAATGTATTTTAGCTTTGTAGTTGAAGCAATGATGTGCCTTAAAATTCTCTCAGCATTTTCAGGATGGAATTAAAATCGTACTTCAGAATTTTCATGTAGGCTGAAAACTCAATTTCCTCAAGAATATTGTATATAACTAGTACTGAGGTGGGTAATTTTTTTTGTGGGAACCTTTTGTGCTTTGTCTATATTCAGAATGGACTTGCATCTTTTCTGAAAGTGTTAATATCCTTCATCTCTTTAGTGGTTCATGTACAAAAGTTTTAAAGCATGAGGTATGTGACATACATCATATGTATGTACAGACTTCCGTTCTGCTGAGAAGAGAATAAATATAAAATTCTTCTAGTTATCCTGAAACCATCCAGCACTTGTAGCAGAAGGCTGATATTCAGAAATTTTTGTGAACTGTGAGGACAAATGTTAGGTAAAAGAGACGTTCTGAAGAGTAGTAATTAGTAACTATGGTGACAGATGTCTCACTGTAGCAAGTCAGTCAGCTATAAATAAACCAAATTACTTGTAAATTAGAACTCTTCCTCTACATCTCTTCTTTTTAAAAATAGCTTTTTGCATCAAAACTAGTGACACTGATGCGTAGAGAGAGATCTGTTTTTGTATGGTGGTGTCACATTTTGTGGTAAAACATTTAATCTTGAAGTTTTTGGTGGGTATCTATCTTGTCATTCTTCTCCTTTTGACAGTGAATACCTTTTTGGATTATTTGAATAATCTAGGGATAGATTGGCACTCAGGTACATGAGCATCTTCAACCTTTAGCAGTCACTTCATTCTACACCCTGTGTTTCCTGCAGGAAACTTTATTTAGAAGAGGAATGAATATTTTGTATCATGCTTGGGATTGCTTCTGCTCACATCCTTCATCAGGAATCTTCTATCTTCTGTATTTACTACAGAATTTTGAGGAGCATTTTACAGAATAATAGGGAGTGTCCAGGACGTGTTCTTCTGTGACTTGGTGTTGTACTACATTTTCCCATTATGGAATGTGATTGCTGGGAGGTGTTAATTTCACAACTGTCAAGTTAGACTTGAAATATTTGTTTCTAGAAAATTGTTTGTTACTTGAATGCTACCAGTTCTGCTGAAGGAGAAGGTGAAGGCAAGTAAGTTAGCAAGGGTTAGCATCCTCTGTGATAATGTTCCATTCACATTGGTTGTGCACAGTCATAGAGTAAAAGCTTTGTTTTCTGTTTCATCTGTTACTTCAGTATTGGTATATATGTTATAATTATCATCCTATATGAAAGAGATAAATATCTTTCTGTATAAACTGCTATCACTGTAACACTATTGTGTTTTTTTCTAGTTATTTTCTTGTTTTAGGTTTTTGGAGCATTGATAGTTCCTTTTGAAACTGAAGTAAGTGAGAGCAATCTGCAAGTGAGTTAGTGATGTTCATACAGTTCTGCACTGACTGATGTTGAGGGATTCAGGAATTGTAATGCAATTTGTTTACTTATATTTCCACAGAATGGTTCAGATTGGAAGGGACCACAGTGGGTCATCTGGTCCAGTCTCCCTGATCAAGCAGGGCCATCTGAGAGCATGCAGCACAGGATGGTGTCCAGATGGTTCTGGAATATCTCCAGTGAGGGAGACTCCACAGCCTCTCTGGGCAACCTGTTCCAATGTGCAGTTACTGCAGAGTAAAGAAGTTCTTCCTCATATTTAGGTGGAACTTCCTGGGCATCAGTTTCTGCCCATTGCCTCGTGTCCCATTGCTTGGTACCACAGATTAGAGCCCAGCTGTATCCTCTGACACCTGCCAGCAGATACTGATTGACATTGGTGTCTATCATTGGTTCTCTTCTCAGTTGTCCGTTCTTGAGGAGAAACAGCCCCAACTCCCTCAGCCTGTCCTCATAAGAGAGGCTCCAGTCCCTTAATCATCTTTGTAACCTCTGCTGAACTTGCTCCAGGTCTCTCCTGGACTGAGAAACCCAGACCTACGTTTTATGAAAAAACACGTATTTCATGAAAGCAAGGATAATGTAGGTCATGGTTTCCTTAATTTTCTTAATTCAGCTTGAGACAATTGTCTCCTAATACAGAGAACTTCAGATTCTGGTTGTGAACTGTACTTAAAAGTACTTATGTAATTTATGTACTTATTCTGACATATTTCAGTTGACAGAAGTCAGGTGGTTGACACTGTAAATGCAGCCTGCTGTCTGCCATTCTGTTCTTGACTGATGCTGCTGCTGTGGGAGGTGTGAGTATGTGGCTTAGGAATCAGCTTCTAAAGTTTGCTCAATTTTAGCTCAGGTCATTGTTACATACCAACCAAGTTAAGCAAACTGAAAGTCGTAGTAGTTTTGAAACTGCACTGGATTTTCAGCTGTCCCTGCCATCAAGCCAACTTTGCTGCTTTCTGTAGTGGCTAAGGAGCAGACAACCTACCACCATCCTCATTCCTTTTGTCCATTGCCACATGTGAGTTGAAGAAACTAGTCTGGAATGATGTAATGGTTGTGAAAGGTGTGGGGGACTATGGCTTAAAGTTGAGGGCAGCAGTGCATAGTCACACAAACTTTTGGACCCAAGCAGTAGAGATTTTTATTCTCACTATCATGTACATGCACGAATTTTGAATTGTGAGCATGGGTTTTTGCTTTTGTTTTAAACTAGAGAACCTGGATTATGATATAGTTTGAGGTCTTACACTTAAACTTTTAGCCATCTTCTGTCATTCTCTTAAGTATGAATTACTTGTAAAAATGCAACAATACTACTTAGACAATTAGATTTGATAAAAATAGCTCAAACCATTTGAATAGCATATTTTTAAGCTCCGTGTAGCTAGTTGTAAAAGTGAATAATTAGAAAGAATTGCTTAATATTTTTAGTAGCCTTTCTGTTAATAAATACCACTTTCTAATGCAAGTCAAAAGTCATTGTAAAATAAATGTCTGATATCCTCTTTCTGAATTTTCAGATGTAAAGTAGATTATCTGTACTTAAAGAATAATATAGAGCTATTGACTAATAGTAACCCTCAGTCCTGAGCTTTTCACCTTCAGATGAGCAAGCAAACGTGTGGTTTGAGTAGTGATTTAGAAAATAAATGTGATGCTTAAATGGGCACAACACATAGGAGATGGTATTGAGTCTGCAAACATACTTTTTTGTTTTTCTTTCCTGTTAAGGATTTTAATATGCCAGAATTTAAAGTTCTGATAGGTGTATCTGTAAAAGTCACTAGTTAAAATAAGCATTGCAAAGTCATATGTCAAAAAAAGTCTGTGCTGAAATGTTCACAGGTACAACTTGAACGTGTGCTTTGTTCTGTTGAGAAAGGTGACATTTTGCTATTCAGGAGGGCACTAGAGCAAGTCGGGGTTTTAGCCAAGCACATGTTTTATGCACAGTAAATCTGTTGGTGTCTCTCAGTGCTGGGCATTGCCTTTCTGCCTACCTAAGGTGCTTCCTCTTCCACAAATCCATCCATCTTCTTTTCCTGTCATAGTCCCTGTGTCCTTTTCAGGCAAAGTCTGCTGGCCACTCACACAAAAGTTAAGCTGAATGACAGGGCCTACAGTGAACTTCAAAGCACTTGAACAACCAGAACGTGGCAAGGAACACAGTGATTAATATTTTATAGCACCTCAAATAATGCATCTAAAAAGGCCAAACTGTGTTTATATCCAGGCTCAGTTATGCTGGCACAAAGCTGCGTTTACTGTCACAGTTTATTTTGCTTGACAGCAGGTATGAGCAACCAGCAGGGTTGTCCTGGCAGTACAGACAACAAACCCTCAAGGTGTAAACAGACATAGGAACAACTTGGTCAGCAGAGGAGCATATTCCCTGCTGTCCTTTCCCCTCTACCCCTTGGAACTACTGGCAAATTTGGAAGGATAGCATTGGATTCCTGGGGATAGCTGAAGATTTTTACCTTTTCTCATCAGTGTAGCTGGATTTACGTTAGGCTTACACTTTGAGTTAAAAACACAGTGACTTTTTTTGTCTAGTGCTATATCAAAGAATGTTAATTTTTATCCTTTTTAAAATTTTTATTACTGCATAGAAAAAGTGGCAAAGTTCATTATTTTTTAGAAAAGTTACTGAAAACTACTAGCAAGTTTTGCTTCACTTGAGAAACTCAATACTTACAGTCCCTGAAAAGCCAACTGCCACTCCTTCACTGTTCAATCCGACTGGAAATTCCCTTTCTACACAGCTGGTTGCTTTTAGTTTCATAGTGCATGCCTGCCTGGGGTAGTTAGAATAATTTTAAAAAGGGGTTTTCGTAAGAACTCAAAAGCTGATGCACTAGTTTTGTTTCTGAATTGAAGGAGCAGGGGTTTAGTAAGCAAGGAGCTTACTAAATAAACAAGATCTATGTGTTTAAGAAACAGAAAACTAAATAGAAAAGCAATTTTGCTTGATGTACCCCACCCTGTGAATTATGCTTGCTTATGGAGACAAATACTTCGACTTCCTTGACAGGCGGGTGGAGTTAGGCAAGTGAGAGGAAAGGAATTTAGGATCTGTCTAAGCAGACCAGAATGAGCAACTCAATCAATTGGATCTGGAGATAATTTAGCATTTGAACTTCTCTATCTTACAGCCAAAGAACTGACCTGGAATTCAGTATGGTTTGCACAGTGTACTGCTAGCAGAATGCTGCTTCCAAAATTAGAAAATTGTCAGTGTTAAGGCTTCAAATAAGATAAAATAATCTTGTAACAATATGAGAGAAAATAATTTCTAGCCACAGTGTGACAAGTGTTGGCCATGTTGGTTTGACCCTGGTATATATTGTTTTAAAGTCTTTGGCTTTGCACAGTTGGACTTGTGCACAGTGTACTTTATTTCCTGGTAGAATTCTCAGCATGCAATGACTAAATGAACTCAGATGCATTACTGCTTAGTGAAGTATTACTCCAGGGCAAGTATTCCAGTTTCTAGATCCCTATTTACTTGCTGCTTTTGAGTATTAGCTTTAGTACTCAGGGGATGCATTTATAATGCCTGCATTAATTGTTCAGTGATTTTGTGTGAGTAGGGGAAGAATCTTTCATCGTTAACTGCAGCATTTTATGGTTTAACTGCTCTGACAGCCTTGCTGCCCCTTTGTGGCAGTAACCATGGCAGAAATGAAGCTACCATCTCCTTACTGGTTATAGTTCATAATTTGACAAAATAATTTACATCTTTCTGGTTCAAGCTAAAGGTATAACCGGACCTTGAAGCTCATAGCAGTTGTGTGTACTTCTTTCACAAAGGAAATAAGAGGTGAGAAAAAGAATGGTAAACTAGGAGATTCTGAAAGCGGGGTTCTTTTTCTACATTAGTTATTTAGGCAGTGAAAATGTATTTAATAAATAAGTATATTAATTTTTGACTTTGTGTTAAAGGAGATAGCCTATGTTTTGGTGCTTATTTACTTAATTATTAATTCAGCTATGGAATGAGGCTGAAATAGATTAATTGTATGTGATGGTTTCTTCTTCCTGCGTTTTTTGATGTTGAAGTTGTTCCTCTTCACATACTGAATTTCACATCTCTCTGGACAAACTGCCTCAGTTTTCCAGCAATTCTCACTGTAGTTCTCAGAATAATTGCCCTGAACTGCAGTTTTAAGCTAGTTAGATGGAGTAACAGTAATGTGCTCTTAAAATGGCAAAGGATGGCTGTACATAGTAATAGCAAATATTAGTATTAAAAAGCTGGTCAGCTGTTTCTTTCTTTAGTTCTACTGTAATTAAATCCAGGTAATCAAATCATTGAACAAGGGTGCTACTTTCTTTTCAAGATTTTTCTATACGTCTTTGAGCCCATATTTTGTCTTCTCTGAGATCCTTCAGAAGTGTTTCATCCTGTGTCAGGCCTGCATATGGCTTGGGAAAGAAAACACTTCATGGCTTTCTCACTTGTCAGGCTAATTAAGGAGTTTTCTTCAGCCTGCCTCCTGGAAGATGTTACAATAGTGATCATTAAACAGAATGGGTTTGTTATTGCTAGTTGGTTTTATTACTTTGAAGAAAGCAGTTAGCCTACATTTCATAAGTTAGGTTAAAGTCTGTCCTTCTGAAGCATAGCAATTTGCAACTTCCTAATATCAGTTAGAATTAACATATCTTATGTGCTTAATTTTGATGTATTATGGTTTGGGATCACTACAGAAGAATCTTCTATTTCTCTAATAAGAAAATACTAGGAATTTGTTATAGGGGGAAAATCATAGTGGTATCTAAGTGCATGAAAATAACACATGAACTGATTTGGCAGGTTGTTGATGCTCTTCTGAGTCATTGACCTAGAGGAGGGAATGTGATTTTTATGCACCAAAGGTCAGAGCAGAGGAGGTACATTTGTTCAATTTGCAGAACTGAACAGTAACTTGAAATATTATCAATACTAAATTTGTGAAATAAGTACATAATTCCTTGCAAAACAGGGAAACACAAATCTGTAGTTTTTTGGAACTTCCATAATATAGTTTCTAAGGAAGATGGACTGTACTGGAGAAGTTTGTGTGTACTGATGAACTGAAAGTTTTACTTTAGAATAAAATCGTCACAAATTTTGTGGAAGCAGCTTGGTAAGGTGTCTGCAGTTAACTGATCTTATTAATGATGTGTAGGTGGGAGGGGATATAAACAATAAATTACTAATTACAGGCTAGGATTTTTTTTTGTCTGAGCTGTTATGATAATGGAGTGAAGTTTCTTGAATACTTAGTGTGTTGTCTTGTATTTTTTAAGAAAGGAAGGGAAGCCAGCACTCGAGCAACATATACAGCTATCCCTTGAATTAAGGATGTGATAATACTTTAACAAAAAGTTAAAGCTGAGTTGTTTTGAATGTGTATGAGTTGCCCTCTCTGCTCTACATTGGACTTGGTGTTAATATGAGGTACAAAAGGGCTGGGACTTTGCTCTGGAGAGTGAATTACAAAAGCAAGTATAATTAGGCCAAGTATATGGTGCCATTTTTTCTGGCAGTACTGGCTTAAGCACCTCCTCGTTTACCTTGCATCAGCTCGAAACTGGTTTGCAGTGACTAAACAAGCGGCTGAGCCAGTCCAAGTGACAAGGTGGTGACACAGCTCGGCAGCGAGAGCTGGGAAGGGCAGGATCCATGGCTGCTCTGTGAGCTGGCACTGCTGCCTGAGCTCGGGCTGTGCTGGGAGCAGGAAGGACAAGTGGTGCTGGATTCACAGAAGGTGCTGTGTTACACAGCTGCTGTGTAAAAGGTGTTGGTTTGGGAATCAGAGAACCCACTGTGCTTACCACATAATTAAATAGTACATTAAAAACCAGTATACTGCCACAAGTACTAGTTAATGTAGAGACACATTTGTTTCAGGGCTTGCACTTGATTTTACTTCCTGAAGATAGCTTTAGTAATTATGCGAAAGGATGGAGAGATTGACCTTTGAGAGAGATCATTTGAACTAGTGAAAACCGGCATGGAGGTAACATTTGGGTTTGCTACCTGAAAGGAACTGGCTCAGTGGGTTCCCAGGGAGTGGCTACATTAGAGATAACTGAATCCTTTATAGCAAGGTTTGAAGGCAGTGTGTTTCCCTTCCTTAAGCATCAGCTATTAACACGTGGCTGGTATTGCTTCTTTACTAGATGCAGGAAGAAGAGTACTTACAAACAGAGTGAAAAGACTTGAAGAGCATCCCTTTTCTAAAATGTATGTGATACAATTCAGTAGTATGCACTTAAGTGGACGTCAGTTACATAATATTAAATGTAATGTGTATTTTCTGTGGGTATTTGTTTATAAATATCCTTTTGCGGTTTGAATTTTGTGTCTGCTGATATTTTAGAAGTTTTGTATGGCTGATGCTCTGTTACATTTTTTCCTGTGGTCACTGTCCTGTATTTCCTTGTGCTGTCTTGTCTGTGTCCCATTTGCAGATGCTGCAAAAATGTGGTTACAAGGGGCAATGGTTAATCAAAATGTTGGGAGGGATAAAAGGCAGATAAGCACAGAGAAGAAAAGGGTGGGGAAGAGCAAATAAGCAGAAGCATGTTTGTTTCTCCTTGCCTGTGACTCACTTTTTCGTAATAGAAGAATTTTCAAATTAAGAAGAAAGCTAATTCAAAACAAACAGGAAGCAAGAAATAATTACCTCTGCACTGAACCATGAGAGGGTTCAGTACTTTCAGACTATTAAATTAACAAGCTAATTAATTTGATTGGCTTTTAAGCATGTAACTTGTAAGAGCTATATTATATACTGGTATGTAAATAGATAGTGTTTCATACTATGGAGAGTATTATTTAGAGTGAGTTTGATTGTTGATGTAGTGAATGCAGTCATAATTTCTTGACCTATCCATAATTTATGTTTACCTTCATCTATATCACCTTATGACTGATTACTGTTTTCTTTTCCTTCAATTGAAGATCTAAGGCATATCTGTTGTGAGGAGGGAAGTCTTTCACATACTGCATTTAATTTCAAACACCTACCTGAGCTTTCCTGTGCTGGCATTCCCCTTGATTACTGAGTCCTGTGTGCTAGACACAATGGAATTCCAGCTCTGTGCTTAGGGCCACTGTGTTAGGCCATATAAGATCCATATCATATACTGGGTGTCATTTTCCAATACAACATCTGAGGAGCCCTGGTACTGTGCTCTCACTCCATTTAAAACCCATCTTTCCCCTCAACACTGTGGTTTTGAGCTATGTATCAGGTTTTTTTTGGGGTGTGCAATAGTAGAGGCTTAAAAGCATGGAAAATTTTGCATGGAATGCTGTAAAAAAAGAAAAGTCAATTGCTTTTATAAGAAAAACATGGGAATACATTCATTTCTCTGAACACAACATCTTTTCTGCCAGCTTTATGCCTGCTTTGGGGCTTGATGAGATTCTTTGAGTGCAGGAAGCCAGTGATTTCTGCCATTCCAGCAGGTTCCTGTAGTAGCCATTGTTATCTTGGAGCAGTGAGATTGACTCATTCCTGTAGCTACACCTGGCTGTCAGTAACCTTCTGGTCCCCTGTTTTATGCTGTCACTGCTCAGGTCATAGCCAGTCACTCTGGTCTTCTGCTAGGTGATTCATTTGTAACCTCTTAGATGCAGCAGTTTTGACTACAAGTCTTGTTTCTTAAAAGTAGTTTCAGATTCATTAAGTTGCTATTAACATTTAATTAACTATACAGAGGAGTATTTACAAAAATCTTGAAATTAAGTTAATAATGTAAACTAATACTGCTGAGAAGTAAAAGCATCCTGTTGATTTTTCTTTCAGTTTCACCATGGTCTTTTATTGCAATTTCTGAATTCAGTCTTCTGCCAGAGATTTTCCTTGTGCCTTCAGTAGCCTTCCCTGCAGCATGTTTGTCATGCAATACTGTTACCTTAAATGTATGAGCAGTTAGAATTTTTTTGTGTGTTGACCAACTTAAATAAGAATTGTTATATGTCTGTGGCAAAAGGTGTTGTTGCTAATGACGTGTGATCCTCTACTGCAGGCAGTAGTTCAGGTACACTTTGTACCAATTATTTGCATAGTGTATGAGCTAGAATTCAATCATACGTTAACTCCAAATCAAATACAAATACTTCTTGATAATGGGAAAGTGTTTCATCCTGATGAGGGTGTTTAGAGTTTGATACAGTTGTTATCTTCTAGAAATAAATTTTGTTTATATAAAATTTTACTTGTGCTTGTATTTCTTGTCTTACTTTTCCGAGATATTTTACTATTCTTTTTGTTTGTTTTTTTACAGTTCTATCTTCAAGACACTAAAAGTAGTAATGGTACCTTCATTAATAGTCAGAGACTGAGTAGAGGATCTGAGGAAAGCCCACCATGTGAAATTATGTCAGGTGACATCATCCAGTTTGGTGTAGATGTGACGGAGAACACGCGGAAAGGTAAGGGTATGGAACCTTATTTTTTGTTTCTTTTCAAGTATATTTATTTTGAACATCTTATTACAATCTAATCTTTAAAACTAAATGGCATTCCCATTGTAAGAAAATAGTTTTGTTTTGGTTTTTGTTATTTCTTCCCTCCTTTGTGCTGGCAGTGAGCCCTGTGCCCATGTGGTACCTGATAAAGAAACTTGTCTGTTGAAAACACAGACTATTTCTACCCCTACGCCCCAGATGGATTTTGCTAGGTTGTTTCCATAGCCTACCTTCTTCCCTGGCTGTGTAGCTGCTACTGTATGCAGGGGAAGTGTAGGTCTGGAAAAGGAGGCTCAGCTGGGGTCACATGTTCATCTATTGCCTCACTTAAATTGACCCACAGCAATTTTAAAAGTGCAACACAAGCATGCGTGTGTAGTGCTGTGTTGGGCTTTTTGTGTTTGGATTTTATTATTGTAATTACCTTTCTTTCAAGCCCTTTGAACCCTAAGATTTCAGCTAATAGTGTGGCAGAAGTATGAACCTGAATTTCTTGATCAAGTAGTCAGTGTAGGTTTGAAACAGGCTAACTTAATTCTTTCAGGATGCCCACTGTTTATTTCTGTGATGGTTACTGATTTTGATTTCTGCAGATACTTTAAAATGAGGACAGAAAAAAGTTGCTAGCTGACAAATGAGGTGATGGCCTTTTTGTTTGTATTTCTTGCTGTCTTCTTCCCAGTGCATGCTCAGAAGATCTTGTATTATGGCAATAGCTCTGTATCTGTGTTAATTAAAACTCAGCCTCTATCTCTTTTCTTTTGAAATTACATAGTATTTCAGGGACCATTTCTTTATCTTTCTGGAGACTGGTCTGTATTGGGATTATCAGATTGTAATCAGTTTTGTCAAGACTTTTTAAAGTTCCCTAATGGGTCTGCTGCTTTCTGTAAGCATTAAACTTCTGCCTGTGTTCTGTAGAACCCTACCTCCTCAGTAATGCACAGATTTAGCAATAAAATGTCAACTGCCATTACTCCTTTACTGCTTTTCTGAACAAGACCTTTATAGAGCTTATCCTGAAAGAGAAGTGTATTGGAGAGGAATGAAAGAATAATATTAAATTGGAAGGCTGATAAAGTTCTTTAAAATAAGCAAATAAATGAAATGTCCATCAAAGCAAACCTCTCGCAAACCACCCCCCCTGAAGCCCAACAAACCGAGCCATAGTACAGCTGGAGAATTTCTTAAAGTGCATTAAGTGAACAAAACATAAAGATGGCACCTGGTCTGGTACTCATGAATTTTGTCTTTAGCCAGACAGGGTTGTAATTCTCAGATTTAAAGTATCAGAGGAAGGTTATTGAACGTCTTTAAAGAAAATATTGTTTAGTAATGGTGGTGGTGGTGGTACTTTGTCATGGAGAGCTTTTGAAGCTGTAGGATTTTTGAGTGATTCATTGTAGTGAAGGACTCATCACATTGTTTTACTCTTCTCAAAAACAATGTTGCAAAGATTCGACTCCAGGATGCCTAACCGAAATTGCCAGTAGTTATTTAAAATGTTTCCATGTGAAGTGATTGCAAACATTTATGAAAACTAGCAGTATACATGGAAGAAATCAAAGGAATACACTGCACGTAATGATCTTGGAACTATTAATTTGATGAGATGCTGTGTTTGCTAAGAGAAGCTGAATTTCTTCAAGTGTATTAGGCTAAAATTTTATTGTAACATTTACTTGGAAGAAAAATTGGACTTGACTTGTTTTTATCAGCACATTGCAGTTAGTTCATGGAAACATTTGTGGAAAGTTCATAGTAAGCAAATTCTTGCCATGAACTTTTGCCAGTAGTAGTTATTTGCTGTGGTTTTATGTTAGTTTTACAAAGCACGATACATTACACAAGTGCTGGTGACCTGGCATTTGTGTAATGAGTGATCAGATTATGCAGCTTTCCTTGTCCTTTTCTCTGGCTTTGAATATGGAAGCCCTGCTCATGTTACTCATGAATATGTTGAGCTCTCTAATCAGAAAGAGGATACAAGCTTACTTTCCTCTCTCTCTGCTCCCCCAAGCAGAGAATGAAGATGGTATCATCACAGGGTGTTTACCTATGAATGCAGTTAGAATGCATATAAACATGGGGTTTTCACCAGTTCATTTCAGTAGTCTTAGATGGTACTGTTAATCTAATCTAATCTAATTCAGTCATGAAACAGACAGGAAAGTAGTTTTTAAATTGGTGATTCCCTTTAAAAGCACTTTGCACTCTGGTATTTACATAATGCCTTACTTGCACAAGTCATTTCAGCAATCTGCTGTGTGTAATTATAAGGTAATGACGACAGAACAAGTATATTTGCCCATGTAAATTCTGAATTCTGTCACTGTTATTAGAATACATTTATTTTATTGTTGAGGCTGTGTTTTAGTAAGTAATTTCCTTGCAAATATGATCTGGATTTGGCTCATTAGAATAGTGGCATGTTCAGTATGTGATTTTTCAGGTTATCAGGTATGAGCACCAATTACTCAGTTTCCTGCTGCTGAGCCAAAGTCAGTAACAGGTCCTGGAGAAGTGTTTGCATCCCTCCTGCTTCCTTATTTGTCCACTTGATGTATTACTGACAAGCACAGGGGCCTGGCCATATCCCCCTCTTTGATACAGCACTTACCTATTAACATCTCCCCGTGCTTTTCTCTGTGTTAGCTTTTCTCGTTCTTTTTCCAATTGCAATGGTTTATATTGTTTTAGCACTTTCTAAATTTCCCACTTGTGCCAGAGCATTCCAAGTTAACTGGTGATACTTCCCTGCATGGAAAGGAGCAACAGCATTGCAAAGCAAGGTCAAATAATACCAACAGGATTTAGTTCAAATGCAGTTTATGCACTTTTTTCTTGTCAGGTTTGGACTCTTATGCATCTGTTCTGTCATGGGATGTTTGAGGGAGATCATGCAAATGGGGAGCCCAGTGTGTGCTGCAGGGCAATGCACAGATTCCCCAAGGGATGTGGGGACTCCTCAGGGCTGAGTACCACGTTAACGAATGAAAACAAAAACAAGAGCATCATTGGCAAATTGTCTGTCTAGGAAGCAAAGACTGAGACAAACAGAAATTGTTTCTGTGTTCTCATTGTGCTCTAGTGCAGCAGAACCTGTCGGGGCTCAGGACAGGTCTCACGGGTTTTGGAGCTGTGAAATGTGGGGCAGCTCCGTGTTTTGGAGGGGACCAGCAAATTCGTGACCCAGGTGTGGAACAGCAAATGGAGCAGGAGCGGGGTTTTACTTCATGGAGGGAGCCGGGGCTGTGGGGCGGCTGTTTGACACCATGGAGGGAGCCGGGGCTGTGGGGCGGCTGTTTGACGCCATGGAGGGAGCCGGGGCTGTGGGGCGGCTGTTTG
>VZTT01035227.1:11279-26856 GCA_013400855.1 Buphagus erythrorhynchus | reverse complement strand
CCCTGGCGGCCGCGCTGCGCCATGCCGGCCGGGCCGGGCGGGAGCGGCGGCCCCGCGGAGCGCCCGCAGGTGAGTGCGTGCAGAGCGGGGTGAGCTGTGGGGACACGGGGTGCCTCAGCTCCACTGGCAAACCAGGGCTTGCTGTACTGCCTTTGCTTGTTAATTCCTCGAAAGAATTTCTGTAGACCTGAATTGAAACCATTGCTGCTGTTCTGTGCAGTCAGTACTGTATTCGTATTTTCTGTGTTGCTTTACCTCCGGCTTTCTCCTTATTTTTCCAATTGCAATGAACTGGTAGCTAAAGGTCATAGTGCAGAGTTTGAGTATTGTTTCTTTTCTTACTATTTTAATTTTATAAGTTTGTCAAAATGCTTGGTACCTTTTCCCAGTCACTGTCTATTTGAAACCTTTTGCTAGATGCCCATTATATCTTAATTTGACAGAAATAAGACTCCTGCAGATTTTAGGATATTTTTGTCAGTCTAGCTGTTGACAGAAAAACTTCAGAATTATATAATCTTACAGCAGACCTACCTGATATGTGACCCAAAGGTGAAGCTGTCTGTTTGTATTTAACGTCAGATATCCTAATGTTTTCTTATTAAAATCACTGATTTCCTCTTAAAGAATTTTGCATTATGAAAGCTATGTTTTACAGGGTACAGCTAATATTGTTTAATGTATTTTAAAATGTTTTTGCAAACTGCATTTATTCCATTATAAATAAAGACCCCAAACCCTGCAGTTTAATCTGTTCTGCCGTGGCATGTAAATTTAATACTTTACCAGGTCAGCTTGAAAAAACAAGATGCTCTAGCCAGGAGAATACATCTCCAAAGCATTAGCTAAATAAAGGTTAAAACCAATTTGTCTTGGTTGGATCATTTCTCCTGTATTTTTAGATTCTATTGAGGTAGCTTCCTTAAAGACCTGTCTCATTTCCCTGGAGTATTACCAGTGTCCTAAAACGCCCATTGCCCTTTTTTTTCAAAGCCAGATTAACTGTTGTGCTGATATTAATAACTGAGACAGAAGAGCAGCTATTTTATATGTTAGTGAGTGCTGGAGGTATGGTGGTCCATGATAGGTGACCACACACTCATTTGTATCTCACTTGTGATAGTGCTTTGGGAACTATGTACAGCTATCTTTCTGTGTATCTGGAAATAATTTTTACTTCCCAATTCATAGAACCATATAGGGGGAAAAAAATCAACCAAGACACACACATTATTTGGCTGTTAGCAAAGGCATTGAAAATGGTATCAGTAACATTTTTTGCAACATTATATAGGAAGTTTGAACTTGATGTATGAATCAAATATTGTATTTCCTATTGCTTGCTTGGCAAGTTTCAGATCTTGAAGTAAGTGTCGGTGACACACATTGGCAGTGTTACCTTTTAAGTCTCTGGATATGCTTGTCAGAATCTTGTCAAAAAGGCAGCTCATTATTTTGTTGATACCTCTGCATTCCCATTACCTGGTGCAGGTAAGATGCACCTCACTTATTTCCTCTCCACTCATTTTGTGATCAAAACATTCACTTTTTTAACTTACTATAGTAAAGACAAGTTTCAGGTATTGCTGCATGTGGAAGAGTTGGAACTGGAACTGCTCCACAGCCAGGACTGAGTACACAGCATAACCTCTCCAAGTTTGTAATGATGGTGTTTCCTGTGTCCAGAGGAGGTTTGAGAAGGCAGACCCAGGCCACGGTGCTTGAAGGTGTTCATGTCTCTTCCTCTTTACCTGTCTCAAGGTTTCTTAAAACAGTTTGCTTGGTTACCATAACATTAAGCACTGAACTTAAAATTAAGTAGTAAAAGATCATGATGACTTAGTATTTGTTTCTTTTCAGTTACCCATGGATGTATAGTCTCCACAATCAAACTGTTCCTTCCAGATGGAATGGAAGCTCGATTGCGATCAGAGTAAGAATATGTATTCACATGTACCAAAATTCAGCTACTCTATGACGAGAATTGGATGGATATTAAGTTTAAAATCATCATGGGAGCAGTTAATTTTCCTGTGATCCTTGCAAAGCGAATAAATGAGTGCATGGATCTTTTGCAGGCATTATGAGAAAAAAAACCAACTCATTTGCTTATTTTTAGTAATTAAGACAACTGTGAAGAACAAAGAAGTTCTCTAAAAGAAAAAAAAATTAATATGTAGTTGGGCTTTTCTGACTGTAGTTTACTCTGCTGAAATGGGTATTAGAAACAGAAGAATATAGAGAAAAAGCAAATAAGCAGATTCTTCTGCCCTTATTCTTTATTTGTGATTATTATTTTGGCTCTTTTAAAGGCACATAGACTCGACTAGAGTGAAGCTAATGGAAACTCATATTGACAGTGTTTTCTGTGTATATGCCCATTTTTGAGAAATCTTCCAAGAGTAGTAGAAACCAAAAACTTTAACATTTTGTTTGCATTGAGTGCTAACCACAAATGGCATAATTTTAGTCATCTTTCATTATCAACGGTTTCGTGAGGTTTATTTCTTATTTAAATATCCTTTTATCATTAGTATCCAGAAATACTTGTGTGAAGCTTTAGGGTCTTTGCTTGCTTGTGGGAAGATAAGTAAATTACTGTAGAAGATTTTTCCATATAATTTCATGTCCAAATAAGAAATAGTAATATTATGGTGTTATATTTTTAGCTTTGATGAAGATGTCCAAGTATAACATTTATTTTGTGTCTACTTCTTTTTTTAGTGTTATCCATGCTCCATTACCAAGTCCTGTTGACAAGGTAATTCAGTAATTTGCTGGTTTATGCCTTGTTCAGACACATACTATTTTCAAATTTGTTGTAAAGATGAAAAAATAGTGAAGTCTGTTCAGTAACATTTTGCTGTTTTCCACTGACAGTTTTTACCTAGTTTAATATTTTGAGTGACATTTAAGGTAGAGAAATAATGCAGTCTTATAGTGTAAATTTGAAGGTAAGTTGACTTTTTACATTGTGGCACCTGAAATGTGGCTTTGGAACAAAACCATTGATGTTAAGATGGCTAATTTCCAGGTACAGGTTGACAGAATAGCTCACAGTTTGGTGTTAGGATAAGGTCTGTTTTCTTTATATCATGTTTTTCATGGAGGAAAAGCTGCTCTGCACAGTCTGGAAAGCACTGTCATGGTCCCAAACCTCTCTGCCTCTCTCATATAGCCAGAGTTGCTCACTGTAGAGTCATGGAGTCAGTATTGTCCAGTGTAATTCTTAAACTCAGTTTTGCTAATGTGGGGGACTTGTAGAAAAGCTGTTAATAGATATTCCCTTGAGAAAAGTGATCAGGAATTGATTATTTATCTAGTCTCTAAAAAGAAGGATTAACTTAAATAGGTTCAAATCAGAATTTTACGCACGAAGAACTAAATTTCAAGAAATTCTGGAAACTTATTTGTGAAACCAGCAGCCTGAGGAGTTTATAGACTGTCTTTAAGTTGAGATTTCAAGACAATATGTGTGACTTGGATCCAGGGCAAGGATAGAAATCCTGAGGAGGGACTGCAGGTGTAACTGTGGGAACACAGTTAAAAATTATTTCAGTGTAGGAAGCTTACAAGAATTAGTAAATAAATAGATTGGCTGAAATAAACCCACAGAACAACCCCTCACTTCTTTCCAAGTGAAGAACAGGTTGTTATTATTCAAAGATAATACAGGTATTCCTTAATTCTGAAATAGATACAAAAGAAGGGAGATGATGATGATGATGATAACTTGTAGGTAGGAAGTATGCAATCATAATATGTGTGATGACATCGAGTTAGAAGCCCACACTTTGTGTTTGTCTTTGGGTTGAATGGCTTTGCCTTTGTGCCCCTTGTTTCTTTTTTTCAGTTTAGTCTCAACTGTACCAAAAGCTTTAAACTCATTGTTGTGTTGGTGATTCAAGAACTTGTGCAGAAACACAGTGGGGCCTAAGACCCACATTGGAAAGTTCTGTGATTGAAAAAAGCATAAACAGTAACAGAACAAGAATTGAAGCAAAATTATATTATTAGATAATCTGAAGTTTACCTTTGTAATTAGATTTAAGTGAATTTTGCATTATTTGTGTTAAATGAAAAATCCAACACATTCTGATTCTTATTTATCTTCTTTTTCAGGTTGCTGCTAACACTCCCAGTATGTATTCTCAGGAATTGTTTCAGCTTTCACAGTATCTACAAGTAAGTTTTCTTTTAAGGGCATTTAGTTTGGCTGAATATTTTTGTTCAAAACACAAATCCTATCCTGTGGCTTCTATCTATTGGAAACTACGAAGGAAGGAACAGTTCTGGCAGCTCTGCTTCCTCACTGGCATCACCAGCCTTTCTGTGCCTGCTTCTGTGTCAGTTTAATAGGGGTGCTTTTCCCAAGATGTCATGTCACAAAGGAGTTAGACTGCTAAATGGCAGCATGTTAAACTGTGTGCTGATAGATAAAAGTAAACTCTTTAGCAAGGATGATAAGATCAGCTTTCTGGGAAAAAAATGAAAGCTTTTTTGCTGGTAAGTTCTATCTAGGTTTAACTGTGTATAAGTTCTACTGATTTATTTTGCCTGGTTTTGTTTGATAATGGCAATTTTTATTTGTTCACATCAATGCTTTTGAGATAGTACCTATCTTTATATGTATTTGCAGACATAGCAGGAAGGAGCTCATGCAGATGCTCTTTCTTTGGAAGCCAAATACATATTCACTCACCAATCTGTTCACTCTCCATATCCTGGAGTTAACAAAAACGCTCTATCTTCCTGTCATAAACCAAAAATCAAACAAAAATAGTAGTTCTTGCTTGGCATTTCTTTGTGACCTCATTTGAGGATGAACAGCTCATTGCACGGAAGCTGCCCAGATGTCTTTTGGTGTCTGCAGTTTTGTTACTCAAATTATTGACAAGACAAAGTGTCTTTAAGTCAGGAAGAATAAGAGTGTGTCCTCAGCATGTGCTGCACAGCATGAAAAATGAAAGGTTTAGGAACCTGATGTTATAGGATAGCATTTTCTAATTAAACTATCCAAATAAATTTGTGGATGGTTAAAATGGAATAGGCTTATTATGGTTTTGAACAAGCTGACAGTGTTTTCTACTCACTTTTCCTTTTTTTCTTGTATTTTGGGATCTCTTCTGTTGCTTCTGATTTCCTGAGTTGTTCTAGCTGAACTGACTGGTGCCCTGCTCTCTTCACAGGAAGCCTTACATCGGGAACAAATGTTGGAACAGAAGCTGGCAACCCTTCAGCGATTACTTGCTGTCACACAAGAGGCTTCAGATACTAGTTGGCAGGTATCTGCAGGCATCCTTTCCTTATGGACTGAACTATGCACTGCCACAGAAATTTTAGCTGTTAATGAGGGGGAAAAGCAGCAGAAATAATAAAAACTTAATTGAGGTTCTCTAAAACTGTGCAAAAGACAATGTTTAATAAATGTAGTGGTTGTGTACCTTTGAAATAGCTATTAGCAGTAAGTACTCCAACAAAATTCAGATCTTGAAAGCAGAGCTCTACTGGCACTACATTAACTGTGTGATAATTCTAAGGTGATGCTTCCTTTCTTCTAGGCTTTAATAGATGAAGACAGGCTGCTATCAAGACTAGAGGTTATGGGAAATCAATTACAGGCTTGTTCAAAGGTAAGTAGTTCACTTAAAGTCAAATATTAGGAATTCTGAAAGGCAGCTCTTTTCAAGTGTTTTGAAAGTATCTAGTTGTAAGAAAGCATTTGGAACAAAAACTTTCCAAAATGAGCCTATGCAACTTTGATAATGTGAGTAGCACAAAAACTGTACATCTGCTCTGTATTTCAAGGCATTTCAGTAAGTGGCTGCTGTTCTCATTGCCCATGTCCTGTCTGATATTCAGAGTTACAAGTGTGTGCTGCCCTGATTGTTGTTTAGGCCACCTATGCCTGCCTTGGATTTTAATTTTTATTTTATTTCCTCTCAACTATCTACATTGTAAGGACTTTTTCTGCAGGTCCTGTTTAAGATCTTTCTTCTGGGACCTGGTTTGTTCAGTTCTATGTCTCCTAGGCTTGACATTGTCTTAGCAGTGCCCAAAAAAAGCGCCATAATAGGATCAAAACTCACCACTGAATGTGTGCTGCTATACATACACTTCAAAAAATAACTTATTTATACTCAGTTGTGTCAAGAATCTTTGATCACTGATCTGTACATAACATTTTCTCTTCCGTCAGAAATTGCTAAACATTTTCTAATAGAACAGGTTTTATCACAATCTAATTATTTGATGAGCAAAACAGTAATTATTCTATTCTTGAATTACTTTATATGTGCAGAATCAAACAGAAGACAGTATACGAAAAGAGCTTATAGCATTACAGGAAGACAAACACAACTATGAGACAACAGCCAAAGAGTCCCTGAGGCGGGTCCTTCAGGAGAAAATTGAAGTGGTCAGGAAATTGTCTGAAGTGGAGGTACTGAAGTTTCATGCCTGGTCTTCTGGAAGTGCTGAAATAGTTGTAACTTCTGCTATTTAGATCCCTGCTTTGTTGCTGTAATATGTTACCATCTGACACTTGCAGGATATTTAGTAGTAGTGTTTATTTCTCCTATTGGATAGAACTAAGATTGTTAAACTGTTAATGAGAAACTATTGTTTCAGCTCTTCCTTTTTCTCCCTCCTTTCCAAATCTATGATGCTGTCTTACAGAGGTTAATGTGTGTGGGACATAGACAGGGAAAATTACATACATACATAAAAAAAATATTAAAAAAATGCTGTAAGATCTTGTTTAAACTGCAGCATTTATGGAAACATACACTTAACCACTTGTACAAAGTATAATATAAAAGGAGCTTTTACAATGAGCTTTTACAATCCTGACAAGTTAGGCACTCTTTTGAAGCAACATTTCTGCCCCTCTAATACCTTGCATTATTCTCTTTCCCTTTCTTTTTCTTTATTATTATTTACTATATTCCCTTGGTCAAGAAGTCTCATAAGACTAGTTGCTTAGTTCCAAGCTATACTGCTTGGAAAAAATAGATCATCTGCAGTGTTTGGTAGTTTATTGTCTGTCAGTTGTTACGATTTATTGCATAATAATTCTGTCTTACAGCGGAGTTTAAGTAATACAGAAGATGAATGTACACATCTGAAAGAAATGAATGAGCGGACTCAGGAAGAATTAAGGGAATTAGCTAATAAGTACAATGGAGCTGTAAATGAAATTAAAGATCTCTCTGACAAGCTAAAGGTAATGACAATCTCATCTGACTGAGGATAGAACTATGATAAAACGAACAAATAAATACTGTAATTTCTAATGCAGCAAACAAAAGAAGTTAAGAATCTGATGAAACAACATTTAACAATAGAAAGATGCATATCATCTACATATTATCTAGGTTCAGTTTTAATGTAATTGAAACTGTCATCAGTTAAGTAACTTCTTAAAAAGGTTCCCTCTTTATTTACTTTGAAAGTTACCATACTTTTGGGGCTGAAATATTTTATAGTATAAAATTATGTGTAGTATAAAACTTCATATCCAGCTGCTTTTATGTAGACTAAATCAGAAAGGTAATTGGAATAAAAACTAGAATTAGAAATAAATTTGCATTTCATGTTACCTTTTCGTGCAGTTACAACAAACATAACTAGTCCACCACATTGTAATAATATAGCTCATCTTCCATCTTGCTATCAAGTTTGTTATTAAACTAAATATCTAAGTATATGAATATTTAAGGTCCTTTATGCTGGAGAACAGAATAATAGCTTTATGATATAGCCTCTTCTCCAAGGACAAGAGTCTCCAGTCTAGCTAAGTAGGAGTTATGGAAGGTAGTGGTGTTATCTCTGGAGACCTGAGACAGTTTTTACATATATCCTGGATAAATACTGGAATTGGAAGTTAGGTTCCTAGTTCAGTACCTCAGAAAAATTTTCTTTCCAAATTAAAATGTCAAATTGATGGTCTTAAGGCAGTTGGTTTCCCAGTAATGGGTTGATCACTGATGATGATGAGTATACCCAGAAGGATGAAAACTGAAACTTATTACCTTATTTTGAGGGAAGAGACTGTTTAAAATTTATGTTCTTGAGATCCAGCAAGGAAAAAGATGTGACTTTCAATCAAGGTGGTCTGTGCAGTGTACATTCAGTTCAGAAGGATTCTTGGGTTTTGATTGAATTGAGATGTTGGAGACTTTGAGCATTTCTTACTTCTAGGGCACTTTACTGCTGCTGTAAACTTTATATTGCTCAGTCAAAAAGTTAGTTAAGATATTCTGAGATTTTTGCAGTCTACTTGAAGTGAAATTTGTATAAAGGTAACAGATTTTGCATTTTTTTCATTTTCTTTATCTGATTAGCAAAGAAAATTATTTATGTACATTTAGTTACATAAAAATCAAGAAGATCTGTTCTTCCGCATGTTAATTTTGGTTTTTTGGGGGATTTTTAAAAATCTTTTTGAGCAGGTAGCAGAAGGAAGACAAGAAGAAATCCAACAAAAAGGGCTGGCTGAGAAAAAGGAATTGCAGCATAAAATAGATGAAATGGAAGAAAGAGAGCAAGAACTTCAGGCAAAAATAGAAGCTTTGCAGGCTGATAATGACTTCACCAATGAGCGACTGACTGCTTTACAAGGTTAGTCAATAGCGGGGAAAAAACTTTGGTTATTTGTTTTTCTTTTAATCTGTGAAATACCTTTCTCTTGGACTTCTGTTTACAGTACGGTTAGAACACCTTCAAGAGAAAACTCTTAAAGAACACAACAGCTTAGGTAGGTATGATCAATTTCTTGTTTCAAGCTGGTTTTCTGGTTTGCTGTTCCGTTACTTTTGTTATGATAATCTCGGTGTCTGGCAGAAGAGTTCTGGCTCCAGTTCTGGCTCCAGTTCTGGCTCCAGTTCTGGCTCCAGTTCTGGCTCCAGTTCTGTTCCCGGTTGCCCCAGCAGGGAGCAGTCCTGGACTGGCGGGTCCGTGGCGGGGCAGGGCCGGCAGAGGGCGCTGCTGCTGCGGGTGTTCGCTCCGGCCCGAGGCACGGAGGAACTTCGAGCCGCTAGATTTAAAACACTTTTTTATATATAAATACACTTGTATATGTATGTAATAGGCAGTAATTCTTTGGAGTTAATAACCTCTTAGGCGCTTGAACAAACAGCAACATGATCTGTAGTAGGAAACACATCAAACTTTGCTCATTTGTCTGATTAGGTACTTGTGAGGAGGTGGTATGAAAAGGTGCATTTCAAAATGCTGTGTTTATAAAGAAGCAAAACCCAAAACATTTTTCTTGGTTCCAAAAATAATGCCCTTTCTTAATCCTAGGCATACAAGTTGACGACTTCATACCTAAAATTAATGGGAGCACAGAGAAAGGTAGTGTATCTGAAGGCTACCTTTTGTTTTATGGTTGATGTTTGAAAATGAGCAAATTCAAAATGTTCTCTAAAGTTTTGCATGGATTTTTTTTCTCTTTGCAAATGAATTTGTCCACTCCTGACCAGCTTTTTTTTTTTTTTTTTGCTTTTCCTTCCAGTCACAGTGTTTTTAGAAATTTCTGTAAAATACAGAAAAACCACTTGGAGTCTTTTCTTGTTGGGTTGTTTTTTGGTCTGTGATGAGCTGTCACTGTAATCAGTAGGAGTCTACTGATTGAATGATGTCAGGATTGTGGCACAAGAAAGTGGAGAACTCATTGATTGTTTTTCCTTTTAATTTTCCCTTGCAACACAGACATTGTGTTTTTCTAGTCAAGTTGGGTATGCTAAGTAAAGTCAGCAAAACTTGCTTTTTTTATAACTTTAATATGAAAAATGTGATTATATAAAATTTATAAACAGTGGAAACTAACATTTTAAAACTCAGAAGTATCTTAATGTGAAACAGGAATTAATACAGATTGAACTAGATAGGGTTTTTTTTAAGGCCAGTTAGAGCCAAATATTTTAGCTCATGTGTTTTAACACATGTGTTGTAGCAAAGTTTTTTGAGTGAAATTGTCCAATATCACATATAGCAAAAAATACAGCTTTTATAATTCCAGATTGTTTAATTGGCTGAGATATATTTGTCCTCTCACGTTAATTTAAATATTTTCCTTGATGTAGCTTGCTTCTACAATCTGAGGATTGGTGGTAGCATAGGTTTGAAGGTTCAGGGACCTATATAGAGAACTCATGTTTTTAACCAATATTCAGTGTTTAAGGATTCCTGTATTTATATTTTTGAAGCAGAATTTTAAAGCTCCATATGCATATTTGTAAATTATGAGATTCTTAACTAGGGATACCAATAGCAAAATCAAAAGTTAATCATGACATAAGCTCATGGCTGGTCCTTGTTGGGAGCAGGAGGAGAGATCTGTTCAACACCTGCAGGACTGCACCAAAACCTCCCCTAAAGCTAAGAGTACTGGTTGCCCCCAAGTGTCTTAGCATTTTAGGCACTTAACTGTGGTGCATACTGAGGTTAGCAAGCAGGACATTCAGTGGTTGTTCCCACTTCTCTTCACTGCCATGAGATTTTATTTTTATGTAGATTGATTCATCTTGCTGCGTAATTTTAAGTTGGTAATAGCTTAATATTTGATAGAATTGTAGATCTGCTTTTCTGTTTTTAAAACTAGAGCTAATTTGAAACATTTGGTAAAAGCTGTTGAGCTCTAACTTCAAATATAAATTATTTTATAGAGGAATAATTTGTAGCATGCTACTAGATTTGACTTTTTTTAAAGAAACATTTTTTGTTTGTTTTTAAATTTTGGTAGGAATGTCATGTGAGATTTTTAAATACTGATACCTTTTACAAGTCCAAATTTTAGAATTTAAAATGCCCATTTAAAAGTCATTATGTGATTATAACAAATATCATATCACTGAAACTCACTTTTTTAGCCAAAGGTGAAGAAGCAATGCCTTTGGGACTTGTTTTGAGTTGTAGAAGAGTCAATGCCATCTGAATTGATGCATGACAAGATAGATTCCTCCATCCTATGAGTAGCAGTGGAACATATGTTTAAATCTGGAGGTTTTAGGAAGCTGTTTGCCAGGTTATTTTTCTTTGAGTACAGACAACATATAACTGCTCATTCAAGTTCTTTCTGTGTGTTTATACAATCTATCACCTTTTTTGTCATGCACATACCATACTATATCATTATTCTGTATTTTAGCATAGTTTTTCATTATTCTGTCAGTAGTACATTTTTCTGCATCTCTGCCATACCTGATCCATCCACATTTCTCTGGCATTTTACAGCTTGCTGCCTTGTGTTCTCTTCATGACAGTCTGTGCCTTTCTCCATCTTCCAGTCCCTTATGTAGCCCTTGTATGACAGATGGGCAGTTATTTGCTCTGCCAGATTTTGGATTTTGTTCTCATAAAAGCAGCAGGAAGCAGTTACTGCTGGGTTTTTTGGTGTGGGGTTATTTGTTGTTTTGGTTTTTTGTTTGTTTTGTTTTTTCGGGGTTTTGTTTTCTGTTTTGTTTTGGGAAGTGTTTGGATTTTTGGTTAGTTGGTTTGGTGGTTTTTTTGTTTTTCTTTTTTTTGTTGTTTGTTTTGGTGGGGTGTTTGGGGTTTTAATTTTGGTTTGGTTTTTTTTTTTTCCTATGTAGTTTCGCATTATTTTAGAAGAGCTAAGAATTTTGGGTTTATAATGCTGATTGAATAACTTTGGTAATGAAAGAGGAAAACTATAAAACCCATGAAAAACCAGTATGCTTTTAAACATTCCTTTCTTGTCTCTTTCTTTCAAGGTGTGTGCACAGGCACACTACCTGGCCATGACAGGAAAAATAGTTTTACATTACTTTTTCTGTGGCTGTAGCAGATTGGACATATAGAAAAGCTGGTGCAGGAAAGAGGAACTTGTTTGTACAGTAAGCTTCTGGTAGAAGTTCTGTAGAACTAAGTAGTTTCAAAAAGTGGTATTTTTCTCAGTGTTTTTTGCACCACACTTGGCTTTCATCTTTAAGTTTTGTGAGCCATATATTATATAAAGAAAGATACGAGAAATTTGTACACAGTCACTATAGAGGACCAGGTAAAAATGAAAAGAAATAAAAAAGGAAATTTAAATACGGAAAGTAAATTTTACAGCCATGGTACTGTTTTTAAAAGTTCAGTCCTTGTGAGTTAAAATAAATTTTACTTTTTCGAGTGACTTTGAAATAAAGTAAAGCTTAGTATTGCAATTGAGCTTCTGATGTCAGAGCTAATGACTGAACAATTGGGTTAGAGTGTACCACATTCTGCAGCTTTGTACTAATGACAGCCTTTTCCCACTGCTGGACTTCTGGTCAAAGGATTTTTGAGATCCTTCAGAAAGGAAGTGTTTGTACCTTGATGAGATGCAGGATTCTGATGGAGTTGGGAGCTGAACAAGAACTTGAGTAAACTTGGGAATGGAGCCCAGTTTTAGGAACTCTGCTGCAGAACTGTCTTTTCAAAGTGAAACTGTTTAAAAAGTACAGACATATATTCAACAACACTTTTAAAATAGAGGATGTTAGACATGAATACTCAACATGAAGATTAATGAAAATCTTCGAAAATACCTCTTTAAAGCTAATAAAAATGCTGAAGAATATAGGTTAAAAACATGTTTCTTTTGAAAATGCAGCTGAAGTCCTTCTGATCAGTTTAAAAGAGTAATCTATTTCCTAGTATCACTCAGACATCATTTCAATTTTGTCTTGTCTGCTTGCATATTAACTCAGGTTTGATTCAATAGTCCATTGTGAATACACTGACAAATATTGTTAATATGCCTTTCAAATTTTTTGTTGCATCAATTTGAAAATGATAAGAAGATGTAAACTGAAGTGTTTCTTTCTCTACTAGAGCACTTTCTTTCAAAGAGTGGAGGGGACTGCACTTTTATTCATCAGTTCATAGAATGTCAGAGTGAGTACAAGAGTGTTCACAATTGCTTTAAAAACAACAGAAAACACAGAAAAGGTGGATGAAACCAGAATTTGTCACTACTATTTAATATTTCTGTCGTAGCAGAAATTTTCTAAGCGTAGAGTTGTGACATTGTGGTATTAAGCAGATGTCTGGTAAAAGCAGTAGTAGGATATCTTTGCACTTGCAAAGTGAGGGTCACATTGTGTCTTTTTCAAAGTTCATCCACTATTGTTCCCTGAGCAACAAAAGGGTCGTGGTATTGCCACTTGGTGTTTAAAACTGAGTGTAATTTTTTACCTGTTACAAATTAAGTTGAAACCTGTCATTTTAAGCAAACATCACAGGCAGCAGAAGGATAGAGAACGAGGTGCCTTTTCACATATCTATAATTTATCTGATAATTAAAGGCCTTACACATTCTCCAAATTAGTTGTAACAAAAGGGAAAACAAGTCCCTAGTTTGTATGTGGAAATCCAAGAGACTGTTTTAAGAAAAGCAGAAAATTGCAATACCAGTCTTTAGATAGATGTGTTACTCTGGAATGTGAAACGTGTTTTTCAAAGCAAATGCTTTTGAAAATGAGTAATGAAACAGCACTGTCTGCACATCTATATTAAGGAAAAATTGAAGATGTAAATACTTTCTGCCTACTGAAAGGAAAATATCATAAGAATGCAGAGAAGCAAAGTGCTATTAAACTTCAAGAAAGCCTGCTTTTTTTTTACTTCAGAGTTTATAGAAATGATGTACCTAAAATTGAGCAGAGAAGCATTTAGAAGCAGAAATAAGACAGGATCATTTTTGACATTATGCCCATTGGACTCTTTCCTCTCAAATTTTCATGAGGAAGTGTAGCAGACTTTGATTTTACTGCTTGTGATCCAAATTGCAGTGCCATAAACCAAATGACGTGATACTGCTAATGTTTGTCTAAGCAAATTTAAACTTCATTTATTTGAAAAATGTTTGCTTTTAAAAATTGACTGGTAGCTGTCTTCTGTCAGGCTGCAGTATAAAATAATTCTAAATTTTGCAAAGATATTGTATGAATTTTCTTTTTTCAGTACGTAAAAATGAAGTTAAATGCTTGAGTAAGCATTCTTTTTGTCTAGAACATGAAGAGCACACTGTGTGATGTTCAAATACAAATTGGTTGCCTGTTTTCATTGTTTGGATGTTAGTTTAACTTATTTTGGCAAAACTTAGGTTAGTATCACTTCTGCAAACTAAATGTGACTAGTCCTGTCACTATTGAGAAGGAAAAGTGATCAGTGGTATCTAGTAAAATATTCTAAGTTGTAAAAGGAGTACTAATAAGAGTAAAATTAAGATCAGTGGATTTATGCCTACCCTTTCTCAAGACATTGAAAACTACAGAGTGAAGACATTGCAAGGCCTCGACTGCTTCAATTTTAAAGGAATGAATGAGTTCAAAAGGGTTCAGTATTTTGCATTTTTTGTGACAGTCTGAAGTTTTTACTCTCGCATCGAGAAAGAAATCCAAATAATTGACTCTTTTATTTCTTCTTGGACTGAAAGTTTGCCTTTTCCACATTCAAATGTGTCTAGTCAGGCCTTACAATATCATGAGGTTAAAAACTGCAGACTGTAGGAACTATTCTTCATGTTCATCATGTGGTAGTGTGTTGGGGTTTTGCCCAGAGATTTAGGTAGTGAGAGAGGAGCAGGTTTGTTACTTAAACAGTAAGGATATAATAAACATCCCAGAAACCAGACAGTTTGTAAAATCCAGCTTCTGTAGATTTTTAAATATATTATGTAATTATTTTCATTTTTAAGCACAGTGCACTCACAATATCATCCAGTAATGTGTCCTGATCTCTAACATCTGTGAAGTGTTATGAAATCTGGCTCTGAATGATCTGGGAAGTCTCTTACTTTCTGATCATTACATCCAGTTCACTTGTTGCTCATTCCATAGCTTTTTTTTTAGTAACCACTGATCAAAATCAGTGATATCAAGAGCAGAAGTCATGGTGCTTCTTTTTGATCAGTACATGATATGCATTATTAGCAAAAATGTGATGATGTATAGACCAAAGTGAGCTTTGTTGCCCTGCTAGCTTCCTGTCTTTCACTCCAGTTTAACCCTTCTTTATTTGTGTCCTTATTTTTTCCCTTACTTTGTGATTTTTGCATTTAATTTTAAATGTAAGTCAAATTCTTTCTTTTCACCAAGCTGATTTTTTGCAAATTTATTAGTAGTAGTTTTTGGATGGATTGAATGGATTGAATTATTTTTAACTTTTCCTTTGACCTGCAGGTGTCAAGTAAAGTTAAAGCTGTTTAGTATCGCTGTTTTCAGATGGTTGGAAATTTGTGCCTTGATGGACAGGTTTTTTATTGATTTTTCAAACCTGGCCTACTTCAAAGATTGTTTTTATGCCAAAATATGTCAAAAATGTAGAGGGGCCATGTTACTTAAGTGATAATTGTAACGTTAACAGATCTTAGTTATTATTTTGCACATAGTGATAGGCAACCTAAATCTAAAATGGATTTCTTAAATTGAAAAGATAGGAAATGCCTAAAAACCTAAAGGAAAGCTGATTTTAAGCTGCAAAAGGAAATATTAGTTATTTAAAGACAAACTGAAAGCTTAACTTCACAGCAGATTGTGTCAGTAAAAACATGAGTTGTATGTACCTCTTTGCTTTGTGCTAAGTA
>VZTT01035212.1:15497-37579 GCA_013400855.1 Buphagus erythrorhynchus | reverse complement strand
TTTTTTTCATCTCAGATGTTCAGCAGTGCTTCTTTGGTAAATTTAGAAAACTCCAAGATCTTCATTAAATTTTCTGAGCTTAAAGATCTGTGTGAGGATTTTTGATTTACCCTTTCTTTCATTTATCACCCTCTTCTGTCATCAATTATGTGCTTGTCTTCATTTCTCTCCTTGGTTCTATCTTTTCCTTCCATAGATTATTTTATTGTGATTATTTATACTCTTATGCTTTAGCCATAGGTCAAAAATAATTATATAATTCTTTGTTTTTATCTGAGATCAATTCAGAGACATACATTTTATACTTTTCATGGGTTTTTTCACCTATATAATAGATATTGTGGCTGTGTCGATGTAGCCATTCATGTTGCATTGTTTGTGATTCAGGATTTTTAAGCTTTTTTTTTATTTATTTCTGCAGGATTATTTTCTTTTTAACGTAACACTTGGATGTATGTCTTCACTTATATGTTGTTACTCTGTGGTTGTAAATGCCAGTGTTGATTCTTTGTTGAACTCTGCTGTTCAACAAGTGCAGCAGCTGCAACACAAAGGTTGGTATTTCTATCTCAAATGCTTGAAATCCAATACAAACTGTAGATTGAAAAGCCACTGTATTATCATTTATTTAGCTAAGTTGTTGACTGCTTCTCCAGAAACAATCAGCAATCAGAGGACATTGCAGAATTTGAGTCTGGGAACTCTGAATGCTAAATGACAAATGTAGCAGTTCAGCACAGCACATCAGAATCATATTACCACTGGCTACCACCAAATTTCCCTCCTGTGTGTCTAAAGCCTGGTGAGGTGATCCAAATTGTCCATGCTTGATTTGTTTTGATTATAATATGAACTAATATCAGGCTTGCTGTCTTCTGAAATAGCCTTGTTGTCTTCAATGCAAAGTGATGATGCTGCAGCATTTCCTTTCTTTGGCATCTCGCTTGCTAGCTCTGTGGTCTGGTGGAAACAGAACACAGATGCTTTCTTTGCACATGGATGATTTGGGAATAACTCCACTGGAACCTCATGTCAGTTGTAGATCAGCAATTGTACCAACAGCAAAAGTGCCTCTGCCAGGTTCCTCTGAAGGAAAAAAAAAAAAAAAAAAAGACACTGACATTTTAACCTTTGCTTTCTGTAGGCTTCCAGTCATCTGGTGAAATCAGAGATATTACTCTGTGTCTCTTCCCACTTCTTCTGCATGTTGTCATGAATGCATTTCCCAGTCAGGGAACATGACATTGTAAAATCACAATACCAATATATTTTTACACTGTAGCTCTGCTCTTAGCAATATTGGTACAATCCCTGGCAAAATTTTCCTGCCATACTTTCAAGAAAATGTCTACACACCCCTCTGAAGGCAGCCAGCTTTTATTCTCTTGTCTACCTTTTCTTGTTATTTTTCCTGAGAAGCTGCGAAAGCGCAGCAAGATCTGAAAGTGCTGCTTGAGATAGTGATACAAAATATGCAGAAGACTGTGGCTATTTCTGCTGTTTCAAATTGAAAAGTGACAATCTAATAAATACAAAATCTCCCTGATGTTGATCCATCTCACACATTGAGTTCATGATGTTCCCTCTGCAATGGAAATGAAGTGGCTGTACTTGGAGCACCTTTTTCCTTCCTTCATCACCACACATCGTGGTTAGCAGGCTGCACAGATCTGTAATTAAGTACTGTATCTAATTGCCACATGTTGTTTTGCACCACTCAAATACCTCTGCACAGAAGTCATCTAGGCAAGTTTAAATGTTGTCTTGTTTTCATGGATGGTGTATCACTTCCAAGAGAATGCAGTTGCTGCTGTTGAAACTTCATCAATCCAGGAAAATTGTTGACGTTTTCTTTGATGCCTGTCGTGGTTCTGTTGAAAGGGATAAGAAAAGTAACTTTTGGGAGAAAGATGTCTCCTGTTGTGCTGTGCTATAAGGTTCTGATCCAGCTTTGCAGGGTCCTGGCACTGAGGCATGACATTTGTAGAGGCTGATGGGCTGGTCTTGGTGAGCAGCAGCTTGTTGGCCACCAACAGGGCCAGATTGGCCACCAACAGACCTGCAGGTTGGCTGGCACCTTGCTGTCACTCTTGTCCTCGAGATCAAGGAGATATTTTGAGTTTCTGGATCCTATATATAGCTATCCAAGGCTGCCATGGTCCCTGGCATGCACAAATGATTCCTCGTCAATACTTTGATAATTTCAATATATTGATCTACATATTGATCAGGGCTCTCATGGGTTCCTCTGTGTGAAAGTAGGCCATGCTCCACAGGGAGAAATTGAGCTGTTTTCCTACAGAGTATGATTGCTATATAAATATATGAGTTTAATCGTCCATTGGTGCTACCTTTGACATGCTGCAAAAAAGACTATTACAAATATTGCTGACCTGTAATGAAATAACTTCTTTCCCTAAGGCAGCATTGCAAGCTAGATAAGTAAGGGTTAAACAGCATAAATACAGTTTTATCCCTTCTTTCAAGTTACCCATGTATTTGATTTCTTTCTTGTTATTCTTTCATATCCTTCCATGATTATTTATATCTGGCTTAGAAGCCAGAGCTTCAGTGTTCTGGGCATTGCACAAATACAGAACAAAGGCAGAGCTTCCGTGACAGAGGCTTTGCTTTTATTTCATCTATTTGTTGTAGCCTCTCATGGAAAGGCTGCCTTTTGACAACTAGAGACAAAGGTGTGTGTGAACCTGGAAATTAAATGGAAACTTGCATTCCTCCCACCCCCTATTTCGGCCCTCACAAAAGTAATTTGCTTTAACTTTGGCTATAAAGAGAACAAACTTTCTTGGCATCTTTCAAATTCAATTACGCAAGATATTTCATTCTCTTGTTTGCTTTTAGAAGGAAATAATTAGGAGACATTTCTGTTTTCCACATGGATCTTAGTATTCTGCAAAGAAGATGACATTATACCTGGGTAAACAGCAAAGTGATAGTCAAAACAAAGCCAAATAAAACAAAGGAGACTTTCCCTCGCTTTCAGAAACTCCTGGTACTCTGCAGCAGCATTTCATGTGTAACTGAATCCTTTCTTCTCAGATTAATTTCTGTTGTTGTGCATGTGGCTAAATATAGAATAATCGAAGTAGTTTTAAGAGTAGTAATTTATTTACAATAATTTTATTTACCTTAATTCCCTTGTGATTGCATTGGGTTGAATTTGTGTTGCAGCAGCCTGCATGCAGAAAAATAGCTTTAATGATTTTTCGTTATGGAGCTTTATTTTACAGCCTGCTTTGTTCTTTGGAATTTGGCAATGACCGTTCCTCCTCTTCTTAAGGTCAGAGTGATTTGAGCTTCAACTAGTTATTTAGAGAGATCTGATAAAGAAATTTCATCTCTGTGGGTGCTGGCCTGTGATGAACAGAACCCTGGGCTTCAATAGAGACTAATCTTAACTCAGGAGGGAAAATTCGGGAGGGGAAAAGCAATCTGCTCTTTGGTGACAGATCGCTGACAATTTGCTTCCACTAGCCACCTCTCTCTTCCTGCCTAAACTGTCAGAGTGCCATGGAAGAAAAAGCCCTTTGTGCCTGCCTGCAGAAAGTGACTGTCATCACCATTATGAATGGTATTTTACATAGGGCTTGTAAAGATCAGCAATTACTTCATCCTTCCTGCCTCCTCTTTGTGCCGGTTTCTCTTCGTGCTGTGCCCAGCTGAGGTTCAGCCCAAAGCACATCTGCTTCCCTGCTGAGCCAGTACCTCCAAGAGTTTGCCTTGTACTCCAGCTCCTTCTTTCTACTCATCTTCCCAAATCTGAAGAGGGGAACAGCTTTCCCTTCTCTTCCAGCGGGCTGGGACCAAGATTTGTACCTCTGCTTTTGACTTAGAGCCCTAACTCAGGCTGAGGTGAAGCTGTAGTTGCTGCCCTTGGCTTCTTCGACCCCCAGGAATTCCTGCTGGGATGGGAGAGATGAAGGGTGGGAGAAGTGACATGGGTGCATTGGGGGAGGAAAAAGGGATGGAAAAGGATGGGTGTGTTAAGGGACATGGTGAATGGCCATAGGGGCTTAAAAGTTGGATGGTACCCAAAGTGATGTGAAGGAGCTTGAAAATCCTGATTTCCAATTGTGATTTCATTGGTTTTTTTCCTGAATTAAGAGGAAAATGAAATTATTCTTAGAGGAAAACTCAAAAAAAAAAAAAAATTAACTTTCAGAAGTTTAAGCTGCCTGCCTGAGTGGGGACACAGCGCCTTATGAAAACTAAAGCTCAGGTCCTTGTCTACTTTGGTTCAGATTTGGCTCAGCCTCTTTCAGGCACTAAAGTCTTATGAGTCAGTGTGTTTAAGGGTTTAGTTGGAGGGGCTGCTGTGGTGTATAAATGTATCTGGAGCTCAGTAAACGTGCCTATAGGTAAAAGGTGAGCTCTAGAATGAGCAAATCTCTCTGGTGAGGCGTCCTGGCAGCTCTGGAAAAACAGATATTGGTGAATCCAGTCCAAAATGAAGGGACATGGTTTGGTTTAAAAACACAACAATTTTTTGTTTCAGATCAAACTGTCTCCAAAGTCCTTCTTTCTTCCTTCCATCCTGAAATAGAAAACATAAAACAGTGACATAATAAAGATTTTCCTGTATAAAGCACCTGGATTAAGCAGGACACTTTGATTTCCATTGAATAGACTTGTCACAGCAAAATTCCCTGCTAGTCCCAGTGAGTCAGACAAATGAGGTGAATAGGGGTGAGTCAGGGGTTTTATGACACAGCAGTGAGTGAAGATTGATGTGATGAAGGTACATCTGGTGTGGGTGAAATGGGTGTTAAAATGACTTTGTGTAGACAAAGCTTGTTCTGAGAGGGATGTCTGTCCCAGAGATACCAGGAATGGATTTTTATATAAGAAAGGACAGTCCTTGTGAACAGCCAAGGAAGATTTTGACTGCCCACGTTTTTCAGCAACTCCTTCCCACACTAACTTTAAACCTCGTGAATTTTAAGATAATGATTTTTCTTGTTTTCAAGAAATCATTTAATTTGTGGGTGATTTTTAAAATTTTAAATAAAAGATACCCAGCATATTTACAGTTAGTTGATGGAGACACTCTTAGTTACATGAACAAAGTGTTTCCCAGGTTCTGTGTACTACAAAGAAAAAGCATTAAAAGCTCAGATTATCATATGAATTTAATAAAAATCTTACAAATTAGAAAGTAGTACAGTACAAACCCAGAGGATAGGAACTCTTTTGATTGCACCTTTGGGTGCAATTCCTACAGATAAGAAAAGTGAGATCTTATCAGTCAGGCTGTTTACCTATGAGAATCAGGGTTTCACTGATGCTTCATATTTTTCTGCTATTATAGTTAATGGATTTTGCATTATTTTTTCCCTTATTTAAATTTCATCTCTCTATACTTTCTGTATTGTATTCAGTCTGTGATATTTATCTCATTTCCTTTTTAATTATTTGAACAATTGTACTTCTAAATATTCTTCTTCTTGTTTTTAATTTCTTTGGAATTGTTTAATGTTGGTGTCCGTGTTCTTTACTGGTTGTTTCCAAGGAGATAATTAGTTTCAGTCTCCTGCAAATTTTCTGGATTTTTCTTACTAATCTGTAATACAAACATAATTATTTTAAAGTGTTTCATGAGACTACTTACTTTTTTTAAATTTGCAAAATAAATTACTGTTCACATTTATAAAGTGCCTTGACAACCTCTCTGAAGTAAGGATAAATATATTGTGAAATCTGGAGGAGGAAAGAGGTTGTCTTAAACACTCTCAGAGCTGGTAAATTTGTTTGCTAGAGGGCAGCATCAAAACAAATTTCACTGTATAGTGTTTTAAATAGAGAGATTTCAGAGCAGAAAAAACCATGATTTGTATGTACTTAGCACGTGAGGAAATTGTGGTGACGCTCTTCAGCCTAAAATAAGTTTTTGTTCTCTATTCAGTGGTGCACAAGCCCTGGTTGTAGTGCAGGTGCTGCTGATTTAAATATTAGTGCTCTCTGAGACAGGAGCCTGAGGACACCTGGACTGCCACAAGTGGACTCCAAAGTTCCAGGAGATGGGGATTACTCTGTGTGCTGTCCAGTGCCCAGAGCAGCTTTGTCCCCTGGGCACAGTGCCTGGGGCAGTAATTGATGGCCACTGGGCCTGAGCTGGTGTGTCCAGCCTGGCTTGTGCCACCTGGGGTTACTGCCACCAGCAAGTGACACCCCCAAGGGCTTCACACCACACCTTGCTGGGGGGTGCTCACAGGAGAAGAGAAGGGTGTGAAGGTCCTTCAGAACTCTGCAGAGGGGCAGGGGCTCGGTATCTGCTAGAACAGATTCCATCCCTGGCCATTTCTCAGTGCTTGCTATTTCCAGCACCTACAGTTGCCTCCTAGAGCAAGAAACATGGGATTTCCTCAGGGAATATTGACTGCAGGTCTAAAGCAAAGTGCAGCATTTTCACTCCCACAAAGCAGGTGATAAACCTAAAGGTCTTTGATTCCATGTGGGTTTGGGTTTGTTAGGTTGTTTATTTTTTAATGGACTCCATGATTTTTGGCAAAGCAGTGAGCTCACTATCCTGAGGTTTTAAGTCTGCAAAACTTAGAGCACTAATAACATGCTTCCTGAAGCTTGGGGGATTCTTCTTTTTGAGGAAAGTGTGACTATTTTATGTTGTATTGTACTGTCTTTATAAGTTCTTACTGTTTATTGCAGAAACACCAGGTCTCATGATACTTCATATTCCTTTTTCTCTTAACATCCCAGAAACGACTGTATAAAAACTTCAACTTTAGCTGAAATAAGTTTCTAGCTCTTCTGATTGTCATGAAAGAAAAACCTTGATAAAGCCTCTCCCTAAAGACTAAAAGGAAAACTAGGACAGAAATGAAGAGGACCCAAACTCTGTTCCTTCTTGAAATTAGTAATATGTTGGGAGTCTAAGCTGTGGTGTGTATGTGTCAGGTCTGGCAGTGTTACAAGCAGAAACAGCAAGATGGGACTGTAAATGTTAAGTATGTGCAGCCAGGCTGATAATTAGAGAGTTCTCAGCAATTTGTCTTCAATTCAGAGGAAACATTTCTTGATCAGAGAGTGTAACTGAACAAAGTTCCAGGAAAGGGAAGCAACATAAAGAATGCTTTTTCCCCCCTCCTCTGCCTCTCTATCCCCTTGGCATATTGTATCAGAGGTTAAGTGCAATGTTTTCTCTCCTTTTTTTAATGCAGCTTTTCATTCTTACTAGGAATTAGAAATTAATAGGCTTAGTTTGGACTCAGTATTTAAATTTTTCTATATGTTGAGCATTATTTTAAAAATGCCTGATTGTGACCTTGGTAACCTTGCAAATATTTAAAAAAAACACTATATCTTTACTGTGGATGCCAAAGACGTAGCTGTAATAATGTTGGTTTTGTAGCATTGCTTTTCATTTTCCCTTTTTCTTTTTCCCAACCCTCTGTCTGGACTAGATTTCACGCATTTTAGATGATAACTCAGAAAAATACCTCTATCCTTGTTTGTCCACTAGTGTTTTCATGGTCATGCCATGAACATAATTGGAAAAAAATTGAGCAAATAGCATCCTGATATTTAACAAAATAATGTTAAAAAAATAATAATCTCCTGCATACATCATTAAAAAGAAAAGGAGTAAAAATGACTTTGCAACATTGCCTTTAAAACATATTAAATTAAAGGGACAAATCCCTGTGTGGAATAAATTGAACATGTGCCATTGAAATCAATGGAGCTACACAGATTTAAAGCAATTTGGTATCTGGCACTCTATTGGAAATGCTAGATTAAGTTGGAAAGACACGTACTTGAAAAAGCACACCTTTCACTTGGGAATCTATAACGATCCTAAAAGAGCTGAAATGCTCCCCAAAATGTGATTTGCACAAACTCCAACCAACTCTGCTTTATATCTTTGCAGTGCTTTTACCTGGAAAGATATACTTCAAGTAGTTCTCAAAATGACTGAAGCAAATCTGACAATTTATCATAATTGAAAGTGTCTTAGGAAAATGTCTTGGAGGCTCAATTTCCTGCTGAGAAAGGGAATGTCACTGTTGTCACTGACCTGTGGCTGTACGAGGCACATGATCAAGACTTATTAATTACAACATTAAATGCCAAATATATGAGGCACCACAGATATTTTGTTGGATGTGGGAACTAATCAACTTGCTACTGAAGTAATTCAATTCCATGCAGGTTTATTATTCAAGCACTTTAAAGCTCAAGGAATGACAGCTGATATATATGGAGGAAAACTAAGAGAGACAGCAATAGTTCCTTTTAATTGTATTTATTGTATTGGATAAAAGTGATATGCAGCTTTCCTTTCTGGTTTTGAAGTGCTCTGTCTGATGGTTAATTACCATTTAACTATCAATGACCAGGATGGAGAAAGAACAGGTGAAAATGCTGAAAACCACAGAGTTCAGAGGGAATGGGTTGCAAGGCACAGGTGCCCTGCCAGCTTCAGGTTACCCAGCTCCAGTTCCTACAGTTTTCCAGGGCTCAGCAGGGCAGGGAAGGAGGTGAGGAGTGTTCCCAGTGCCATTTCAGGCAGCAGCTGCCCATCCCCATGCTGGGCTCTCTGGGCAGGAGCTGAGCACTAAATGTTTAATTTAGCTCCCAGCACTCTTGAAAAAGTGAGTGTGTGCTTTTGGCTCCTCGCACGTGGAGAAATTCCTGCAGCCAAACTTGCACTTGGCTATCCAGGGATCAGTGCTGTGTGCTGGTGGGACCAGTCAGCCTGGCAAGCTGGAGCCCTCTTGTCAGCTGAAACAGTGTTTTCCACAGACTTTGTTTGCTTGAGAAACATGTGGGATTTGGGTAGGAACACAAAAGAAAAACCTGCTGAATTATGTACCTCTGCAAGTTCAAAGATCTCCTGCTTGTGGAGCACAGGTGACCATCTCAGTAGGACAGGATTCTTGGTGGTAAATTTTTATTTTTTTTTCCCTCCCCATGGAAATGTATTACATGGCATATGTGAGAAACTGTGCAACTTAGTGAAAATGGAAAGATGCTCATGTTCTGGAAGGATGAACTAGATGGAGTCCTCACAGATGATGCATCTCCTTCAAATGGGAATAATATGGCTTTATAATAGACTAAGCCAGAGAAAGTGATTCCTCCCCAGGAGTTCCTCAGGGACTGCATGGTTATGATTTGAATTCATTAAAAACATTTCTTATTTGTACTTTAAGTTTGAAAGCAAGATATGTCCTTGGCTCAGAAACAAAACTTTGCAGGAGAACATGCATTTACTTAGCCTCTGAGGCTGAAATTTTATGCAAAATTTGTTTTGTGCTTTGCTTTTGATTTTGAAATGCAGACTTCATTTCTGTTTACCTTAAGTTCAGTCACTCATGATCATATTGATACAAGTATTAAAGCTATGGAAACCGAGCCAGTTTGGGGTGTTTTTTAATGTAACTTGAAAATACCCTGTTGTTTTTCTAACTAGCATGGTAGTAGAAGGACTGAAGTTTTGTTTAAGTTGTTTTTTTGGTTTGGGTTTTTGTGTATTTTTGTTTTTTGTGGGGATTTTTTGGTTGGCTGGCTGGGAATATTTTGTTTGTTAGGTTTTTGATTGGCTTTTTTGTCTTGGTTTATTTTTTTCTTTTTAATGCAGTAGCAAGTTCAGAGAGATCAATAAAACAAAAATTCCTGTGGTGTTTTTTTTTCCTTATATTATGGCTCCTCATCTCTATTAATAGAGAATGTCCATGTGTTTGCTGTCTAAAGATTTTTTTCTAAAACAAAATAATGATGATATTTGTAGATTTATTTTCGTTCTTTTCATACTGGTTTGAATATAACACCTCTTTGAAAAATTAATAATCTTTTTTTTTTTGTGTTTAAAATGGATTGACAAATTATTCCTTGTGTTAGTACCTGAAGCCTTACCTGTAGATCAGGTAGGAGTTGGGAAACAAGACAAATATTCACAGCAGCATTTAGGGCTGCATAAAATCCTTGTAGCAGTTAAGTCATATGCCTGCACAGATTAGCAGTGTTAAAAATAAACTAGAGAATGATAAGCAAATTATTTTTTAACTTCTTTTTACAGGTGATTTAACCACAGGAAATAAGGAGGAAGTGCTAGCATAATTAGATAAGCATTTCACTTGTAGCTAACAGTGGCAAACACAGTGATACCAGCTAAATTTTGAGTTGGAATTTTAGGCTGCATGCTAGCAAGGGGAAGTGTGCCCACAGGGATATTTCTGTTACTCATTGCTAATGGAGCTTGGCTAAGGCAAGGCAGTGGATGTCATCTTCGTGCTGTGCCTCCTGGCCAGAACCAGCAATAAAAATACACAATAGATTTAATGCAGCTTGGCTGTCCTGTGACCAGCAAGCTGGCCACAGGCAGGGGCAAAAAGTACACTGAAATTCTTCAGCCTTGGTCTTCAGGCTTTTCTCACCATAGTTTTATGTAGTGGACATAAGATGAGCTGAAAGTGACCCACTGAACCTATGAAAATGCAGAACAGGATAATGGTGAAAGCATGAACACTACCAGAAATGTAAGCAATCTTGCACTGAAATAGAATTCAAAAATGCATTTGTTAACTTAATACATTGTTCTTAAGGATATGGTTATCTACTCCCTGACTGTTTTTTATTTGATAGTGTCACAACTTGGTCTTTTTGAGAAGAGTTGGAAGGCAGAAAGTTCTGGCCCCACTCTGAGGTATCTAACCAAGGCAGAGATCTTAATGATATTAGCATGCAACAGTGTTGCTGTAGCCATGAGTGGGTGAAGCTGATTACAGGAAAATTTAATAGCTAAAGAAATCTAGCAATAAATTCTTTAGATTCCAACCATCAGCATCTAATGGGTAAATTACAAATGAATTTGAATGAAAAAGGCAGACCTTATCACCTATCCAAGGAGTACAATCCAAAATCTCTCTCTAACACCAAAATCAGAACAACCATGCAGGCTTCTCTTTCATACAGTGTTAGCTTCTTTTTAAATGGACATGAGATTATTTCTGATTTATGCTGGTGATGTCTTTGAGCAGGTTTGTGCCCATTTGCTTACCTGGTTTACAAGAAGTGTATTTTTCCTCTGGGCCAAATGTTGTACTCCCTGTAAAACAAAGGTTATGGCACTAACACAAGCTATTTCCTCGAGGCCAGATTCTACCACAGCTTCTTGAATGCAAATCACTGGCATTACACATGGGTAACTGAAATCTGAATTTTCCCTTGAGTGCTCAGTTCAGTCAAAATTATTTTGCAGCTTCCCTGCTGATGGCTAAGAAATCATCCATCCCCAGTTGTATAGCTACCTTTTATTCAGAATTCCCTTCACAAATATAGTGTAAGGGGTGCTTATAAATATACATGCTTTTGTTGAAAATTGCTGTTGAAATTCACTGCTTTGCATACCACAGGTATAGTGAAAGAAATATCTGAAAGCTCATAATTAAACATTCCTTCTGTTCAGACAATGCAACGTGGGCTAAGTTCTCAGACATTATATGCAAGATCCCATGTCCAAATTGTTTTCAGCTATTCTTCACACAGTTTTGATTGGTTTAGGGCAGACCTGGGCTAGTTAACATTCCTGGTCATCCTCATCACTGCCAATGCATTGTCATGTGCTTCAGATCAAATCCTACCTTGCTCTGAGCACAAATAATTCAACTCCCCACTGTAAATCTTTCTCAATTAGGTTATTTTTGTCTTTTAATCTCTTACTCCAAGAGCCATTAATGATTTTGAACTGAGACATGTATAATCTGTAACAATTTAGCTTATCTGGCTTTTTAAGACCATTTATTTTGCTTTTAATCTTTAACAACCTTGTTTGGATTTAAGACTATGTGTGCTAAATGACAAAAGTAGAAACAGTTTTGGCATCATTATGCAATTCTTAACCTGATGCTGAGGCCTGCAACTGTAAAGTTTACGATGCTATCCATGAATGAATTAAAAAAAAAAAAATCAACTCCAAGCCAGGAAAAAAGGTTGAAATCTTAGATGATAAAGGTAGTAGTGTGTCATATGTTCATTACTTGTTCTGCTGCTGTATCAAATATGAAACTTGGTGGTTTTCTCTTGCCTATTTGAACTGGTAGCTTTAGCCTAATTTTCCTTGATGAAATGATGTGGATTATTAGAATTTTTTTGAATCTAACCTTTCAGAGATCCTTATGGACTTCAGGCTAAATCAAACAAACTGCTATTAGTGTACCTCGTTTGATAAGCAATGCATAAATTTGTTTTAGTGGAAAACAATAGTGAATTACCTCAGTCATATATGAGAATATGATCACTACACTGGACACTAATTGGAAATCAGAGTAGAAAGACCAAGGATTTAATTAATTTTCGTGATCCTATGACATTAGGTTGCTAGATGCTCCTCTACAATAGGAAATATGGATATGGCAGTCAAATAGAGTTTAAAAGCCCTGGACATATGTCATATGTTTTAAAGTGATGGATAGAATTATTTTGCAATGTCTCTAGTGCATGTCTGGGATGTTACTGTGCTACAAACAGTTTTGGATAATCAACCATTGCTGTTAAGATGGGATGTTTAGCAAAGCTGGATAAATATCTCAATGATGGAGGCCTCTACTAAAATGAGCTGTAGAAATATTTTCACAGCTGTATCAGAATCAGGGATTTTTTTATTAGAGGCTTGGTTGCATCTAAGTGGAGGCATTTTTTTGTTGCAGTGCAATGCAACAAGGGAAAAGAAGTTTCAGATGTGTTTGGTTTATTTAACCTTCCCACCACTGCTGCTCTGCACAGTCAGACAAATGCATGAAACTTTTAGAGCCATGAAGGGTGCCAGTTCACATGAAACAGCACTTAGACATGTGCTCAATCCCACTGGATTTCAAGTCAAGCCTGGGAAGGATGAGCAGTTTTCTGTTAGTTGCCCCCCTGACTTCCTGGAAAGGATAATTTTGCACACCAGTCAAATAGAATGGATGACTGTAGAGCAACTTGAGAAAAAGCAATGTAAGATATGACATAATGAGTTACTCATTCCTATCTGGGGAAGTTATCTTTGAAAATCCCAAATAAGTAGGAAAAAACCAAATCTTTGTAAGTAAACAGAGGTTTAGATATTTACACTATATGCAAAAAACAGATTTAACAGTAAAAGGCTTTTCCCTAAAAAGGGTAAATTTTTTTTTTTTTTTTTTTTTTNATGGCAAGTCTATTAAGTGTTAACATGGACTAAATTCCTGTTGTTGGTAATTTCACAATGGCCTTGAACTAACTGGGACTGAGTAGTGCAGGGAGTGTGACAATGCCAGGCACATGGGTGTGGTGTGCTCCTCTTTCCCTCACCAGTCCTATCCTACAGCTCCTTGGCAAGGCAAGCTGAATTGCCACTGACCAGGGAGGGGAAATTATGTTAAAATGGCCTTCTGGGCTGGGGAAGACTTGGAGAAAATAGGCTTGTGGGAGGATAAATGGATCTGTCCATTGCCCTGCTGCTTTGTTCTCAATGATTATTGCAAAACACAAATTGCCTCTCATCCCAAATCCACGTTATTGCAGGCTTTCATTGGATTGATTCCCTCAAATGCCAAATCTTGTTGGAATTGTAAGGTGTAAGAAATAGAAAAATAAGAGGCAGGAAGTTTTTTGGGGTTTGAGGTTTTGTTAGGTTTTTTTGGTATTTTCTTTATCAACAGGGAAGCCTGATGATAATTCTGGTTCACTGGGGTGCAGAGTCAGAGTACATGTGGACATAACCCCACCTGAGTACACCAGCCCTGGAGAACTGCCTTGAACTTAGAGGAAGACAAGGATATGTTCTTCATGCTTGACAGTTCAGAGAAAATGAGCTGTGCTGGTGACACCAACTGATTTTCTGCCCTTTCAGCACCTCTGCAGGCTCCAGCAGGGCATGGTGCTTCCACTGTCACCACACAGGCTATGCTTTCTCTTTCCCTCTCCATCCAATTTTATTTGCCTGTGTGGCAGAGACTTTTCTGACTGCTCAAGTCCTCTTATAAAAGGCAGCTTTTCCACTGCTTGAAATCTAAAGAAGGAGCTTAACTGCTGCCTTCTGTGCCCAGTCTCTTAACAAAGAAAACAAGCCTTATTCTGAAAAATCTTCTTTTTTTGTTGAAAGGTCCACACATGTTAAAATCCTCTGATTTAATAATATCTTTGGTCAGAGCTTAGTGTCTAAATTTGCTGGAAATAAGCAGAAAGACCCTTCTTTAAAATGGGGAAGAAGGTTGGCTTAAGAAGTAGACCTTAATATTGTAGAGTCCTTTTTTATTAACTTCACATTTGAGGAAAAAAAAACCTCTTATGACTTATGTCAGGATCTTTTGTTCACTTAATGAATTTTTCAAGGTATTAAAAATAATTTGTGCAATGTGATGACTATTAAGCTAGTAGGTGAGGATGGGAGTAGAATATAATTTCAATTAATATCCCATCTGAAATAAAAAGTACATTCTTAAAGATTTAAAAAAAAAAGGAAATCTTTACTGATGCAGAAAAGAGCCTCATCTTTGTTGGGAACTAAGCTACACAGCAATAACACCTCCACAGGAAGAGTGGGAAGCATGTTGAAGATCAGTCTTTACATTTAACACTTCAAAAAATGAACCTCAATGAAGACACCAGGCAGTCATGCTCCTCATGCACACTCATATGTGTGAGGATATGTATATGTGTGTGTGTGTATATATATATATTTATATACACACACCTCACTCCTTCTCATCTTGATAATTTCTGTGGGTGTCATGATTACAGACCAGGAAGAGATTAAACCCCAGAGCACAGCCACACAGAGGCTCTAAGCAAGTTTACTTTGGAATTGTTAAATGGGTGAAGTGATCTCCAATATATGCAAATTAAAAGCTTCTGGGAGTACTGTGCATGCAATGAAAAGAAAATATAGCCTTCTGCAGATGGAAAAAGCTATCTTATTAGGAATTAATAACTCTCTCAGTCCTAGGGAAATAAGAGAAAATGGTGTATCTATTTCTCACTACAGCAAAATGTAATTAACATGAAGGTCAGAGGGCAAGGACATAGCATGCAATTAAGTCTTCCTCACTCTTGTGCTACACAGGTAAACACAATATAAGTTTAATAATGAACAAATCCTCTGGTATCTAGCACACATTTTTAGAGCTCTCATTTACATGAACTCTGTGGGGAATCTTGTTTCTTGCTATAGCATATTTTGCAGTTCTATATAGAAAATTTAGGAGGGCTCTAAGGACATTTCCCTCACATCTTTCTTGAGGTTTCCTCTGATCCCCCTAGCACTGAAGCATTGCTGTAGCTCATTTTTCTGCATGTTACTTGAGATTTTGTGCTGCTGCAGATAAGGCAAAGCTGTAAGAAGGCTACTGCTAACATGTGGAAGCTGTGCTTTGAAGTGATAGTGTAATGAACACCTATGTTAGTTACTGCTGGATGCATCCTTTACCTTGCAGATGTCAAGCTACTTTAGGATGTGATTTTTTTATTTTTTTCTTTCTTGGACCAGGACACTTGCTTGAGGATATGGTGATCATTACATGCCTGTTCACAAAGGCAGAGTGGGAATGGATTCAGCTCTGACTGTGCTTGAGCTGGAGGTTGGAGCAGATGACCTCCCAAGGTCAATTCCAACCTGAATTAATCTATAAGCCTAAGATTTGCATGCGGGTCTCTGTTAGTTTTTCACAGCTCTTTTAGGGAAGAAAAATATTTCTGCTAAATATTGGATTTCACCTGCAGTATATTCAAGATCTCAGAAGAGGTCTGTTTTTTATTCATGCCCTTCTGCCCCCACTTTACTTTCTCTCGTCTCATTTTCTGCCAAGAGCTTCCAGACTTTGCCCTTGATTTCTGCCTCACAGCAAATCTCACTAAGCCCCACTTCCCTTTTGGTTTCTAAACTCTCTTTTCTCCGTGGCTCTGAGCCCAGGGAGCAATGTATGAAATGCTGCAAACCATGACACAGACCCAGCCCCTCGCAGGCACGGAAATGGGATGCAGCGTTATGAAATAGTACAAGCAAGAAGGGACTGCTCTATTGTGAGCTTACCTTTCTGGGCAGCATCAGATTAGATTTATGCAAAGGGGCTCTCTGGACTTGGAAACATCAATAGGTAAATCAAAAGGGCAAATGCATACACTAAATCATCCCCTAACCCCTCACAACAGAGCTCCCAACGTTATGCTATGTATAACTCTGAATGGTAAGGTAGAACCTAATCTGAAAACTCTGGGGTCAGATTAAGGAGAAGTGCAAAACTGACCTGGTTCATCTTTTCTGACATCAGTGGAGAAGGCCCTTGCCATAAATGCTACAGGATTTTTTTCTTTCCCCCCATGGACAGGATTCCTTGGGAGAAGACAGGAGACTACAATAGGGTCAATGCCCTTCTCCCTGATCTATGAAAATAACTACCTGAAAAGAAGGTGAGGGTGGAGATAAAAAATGAAACAGGGATAATTACATGGACTGATTAGAAAATTAGTGCAGATAATACAATTTTTCTCAAAATAGCTCTGGTTTTTGAGCTCTCAACTTGTAACCTTGGAGTAACAGTAGGTGATCATTTTGGGGGGAATTCCTGTTCAGTCTAAATCCTACTGAGATGAGAATAGAAGCCTCTGCAGAAAACAATTTTGGTCTCAATTAAGATGGAAACATAGGGAGAACAAGAAAAAAACCATTTTTGTCTCTTTTGAAAAAGACAAACCTGAAATTCATGTGGTAGGTCCTATTCTGCCAGGCGTATGGGATGTGAGGCAGCAGAAGAATAAGTGCCAGTGTGTGATATGAGCTTACCCCCTCCACACTCCCTTTTTCCAAATGATCAGATGTGAACTGAATTTCATGCACTCAGCTGCTAAAAAAAGGTGGGGTTTTCTCTCCCAGACAGTGATACTTTTTGCTGCCTCAAAGCAAGAAGAAATGAAGACCCAACATAGCAGCCAGCAAGGAGCAGAGTGCAGAGGGTGAACTGGGGTTGCCCTTTGAGAAAAGGCCACAGCAACCCTGAGCAACACATCCACCTCTACCCTGGCCCCATCCTCACAGCCTTGCACCTGTCTTGGGTCTTGGGGGGGGGCTTTTTCTTCTGCTTTGTTGGCTACCAAAGGGGGCCAGTGCTGGCAGCCATCTCCCCTCCTGTGCAGGGTGTGCCCTGGCTGACTCCTTTCACTGGCAAAGCTGTAGGAGCTGCCAGAGAGGCAGAGCAGCTCGAAAAATACAGCCCTAAATGAGGCAACAGCTCTGCAGAGCCTCCCTTTCTTCTTTAACTTTCAAACTCATTTGCTCTTTCCATACATGTCAAAACATGTCAGATATTTTGAGTGTGATCTCTTGAGAACATGCTAATTCATGACTCCCTTAATATTCCAGCTCTTTTTATTGAATGATTGTGGTATATTTTACCCTCATCTTTTGCTCACTTGCTTTCTCTGGTATAAGTTGAGGTTATGTTTGTTTTCAGGGGTATGACTATATTTTGTCTGACAGAAAATGGGTGGTTAGTTTGAAATATCTGTTATTCTGCACATCCCTCTTTTCTCCCAGAGAAAAATAGGGAGGTAGAAGATGATTGTACTGCAGTGCTTGCATTAGCAGGGGCAGGAGTACAGGTACTCTTGGTTTATTGAATGCTGCATACAGAAAGGGTAAAAAAAAAACCCAAATGAATTATAAGTAATTTACAAACAGAATCAGAGTAAAATTCTAATGAGCTTGAGCAATCCTAGAAAAAGTAGAACAGATGGATTCAGTACTTTAAAATTAATGTGAGAAAATGTTTTCTTGAACTTGTGGATTTGGTGGGGAGAATGAGATGCTTTAATATTAATAATCCCCACATAACTTCATAGAACAAGTGGTGATAGGGGAAATAACCTTACCAATACTCGGTAGTGCATATAATGAGACTGATATTTACAGTTCTTTAGACCTATATTAATTTTAGAGAGGAAATCTTGTCCTTTTTTTCCTTTTGTGTTGGTATTTGCAATTTAATACCATCACTAAGAGCAAAATGAGACTCCTGCACATATGTTTTTCTTGTTAATCTCCTAGCTGAAGAATGATGGAGATAACCTGACCAAGTTTTTAATTTTTGCATGAAACCAAAGCTCAGTTTCAGTCATTTTACTTATAAAATGAACGCTGATATTAGGGAATGTATTTTCTTCATTATGTTTCAGACATCATTCTGAGATAGCTGTACAGAAGTGTACTGCACTTCTTATCTGAACGTGGTGATTCAGAAAAGACATGATTAATAACTGAGCAGTTTTATTCTTATACTGACCAAGGGACTTGTGCCTGCTTGTTTTATCAAAAAGGGGAAAAAAAAAAAAAAAACCTGCATCTGACTGGTAGGAATTTTGCCTGAGCAAAAACTACAGGTTGCAGTCCAAATGAGACTATTTCTTTAAGTGCACATTGGTTTCATTTTCTGAAGTTTCTATATTTTGATAGCACCAATGGGAGCAGCTTTAATTTGAGGCTTAAAATTGCTTCTTTAGGAGACCAAGCTGCTGCAGTGATTGTTAAACTCTTAAGCATTTGTTAAGACTCTGCTCTGTTCCCTACCTGAAATCTTAAAAGTTGCTAGTGTTTATCCGAAGTCCTGGTGAATAGCTGGGAGGGTTTTATGCAACAGAGAGGAGGAAAAAATAGCACCTGCATTCACAGAAACTTTTACTTCATGTGAGGCATTCACCCACGACAGCCACCCTCCACCCTGACATGGGACAAAGGTCTTGCTCATGATGCTCCTACCCAGGGTACTGAAGGCTTTGGGCTCGCTGCACAACTGCAGGTTGGCAAGGACATGACACTATTAACCAAAGCTGTCTCTCACATCTCCACTGACCTCAATACCAGAGTGGAACTTGCAGCGACTCCTTGCTCCCTTCAGGCGCTGACCTGGTTCTCCTGGAGTGTGTGGGAATGCAGGGCTTCTTGTAGCACAATTCACAAAATGTATTACCCAATACAGAGAAATTGGAGAAAACTGCATGGAATGCTAGATTTAAGACAAAGAAGTGCCTAGTCGTTTAAGTATTTTCTTTTAATCTATATGTTTTTAGATATGTGCATGTAATTTATCTTTCTATGTATAGGTGTTTCTGGCAGATATATATATATGAACACCTAGTTCATGCAAATCTCGACAAAAGATATTAAAAAGGGCTGTTTATAAATATAAATAACTGAAGCAGGTATTTGCTTTACTATTACTCCACCTACTGGTATTGTGCTAAACTGACTGAGCTCTCAGATCTTACTCAATAAAATGAAAGAGATGCATGTATCCCCAGAGCATGGACACTGAGTGATTAATTAAACAGCAGTTTTTGAAAATGATGGTTTTCAGGAACAAATAATGATTTATTTTAGATGGGTGGAGGTTGCACTATACCTTTCTATCCATAAATACATATCAGTAGTTTCCTTGCCATTAAAAATATCTAAAACTTAATTTGAGAAGAGTCAATATTATAACACATGCATCTGACAATATATTTATAACAGAAATGTGTGCACATATATTATTTGAATAATGGTGTAGAATTACATTAGAACAGTAAAATATCAATTAAAATTAAGTCTTCCAAAAGCCACAGTAATGTGAGTAAATAGAGTATGACAATGCCTGAAAAATTACAGCAAGGAAAACAAACACTGTCATAAACAGACTGCAAGCAGCTACTTGGGGCTGAAGTTTGCAGGAGATGATTACTTATCACAGTGTAATTGCTGGAGGAGCCTGAGCTCCAAAATGTGCTTCAGACAGCCCATGGAAGCTGTCAGTTCTGTCTATCACATGGCCTCTGTTCAAGGGCAGTGGCTGCTTGTGATGTCTAAGTGAAGTCAGGTAAATCAAACACAACTGGGGCTACCCTGGGCTCTGCAGCAGAAAAGAAAATGCAGCAGTGTTTTGCTTTCAGAGAATCTGTAGTTCCAAGGTAGCCTTGTTGTTGCCTGGTTTTTCATTCTTTCTACCTTCCCCGCCCTAAAGTAATGCATCCTTTTGCTGGAGTTATCATAAAGAGCCCACCATGCAGTGAGAGCTCTGGGAACCTCCCTCACCAGCAAATTTCCTGGACAAGCTTATCTGGTTTTTAATGTTTAAAAAAAAAAATTAATACACTGTTTTTTGGCAATCCTGCCTGTATTATATATGCCCATCACAAAATGTACATCATAGATATGCTCATGGCCACTGCCTTCATTTGCTTCATATTGGTTGCCATTTTGATAGTCACATTTTCTTAATAGGTCCTAAGAAAATTGCTTCTTTTAGCAAGTTTTGTAGCAGTGTAAATATGCAAAACAGAAGCTCTTCATTTCTGTGGCATGGTTTCCTGGTAATGAAACTTTTCAGCTGCTTTTGTAGCTGAAAGGGTGATGAGGGCACAGTCACCTTTTACTCTGCTGTACCTCCTGACACCAACTCTAAGAGATTTAGAGCTGGTTTAAGGACTACTTATTTTCCTTTTCTGCAGAGGTCTGCATGCATGCAAGAGCAAAGCAAACCCTGATCCCTTCTCCAAAGGGTCGAGAAATCCATGATGGATTTCCACTGCGAGGTGTGTAGTCAGGTAGTCCATTAAAACCAGACTTCTCAGCTCAGCCTAAATCGAGTGGGGGGAGAGGACATTCTCCCTGTTAGGGCTCTGTGTGCATACTGATAAACAGCAGAGAAATGTGGGTATCTGGAACAAATGGCAGGCACACTGTGCTCTGCTCAGGTTCTCAGCCACATGACAAATCCCCAGGACACTGGAACATGCTGTGGGGCTGGATTCTCCTCTTCTTCCCAGCTTCTCACACATTTCCTTTAGTTAACTTGTCTGGAGCCTTGGGACAGGAACTGTCAGGTACTCAGTTACTCTGGAAAGATGCCCAGGGAGGTGAGGAAGAGAGAGACTTGAGGAGAAGAGTGTGCAATGACTCCTTTGGAGTGGGAAAGTGTATGTCCTTCATTGTTGGGTTTTCCTGGGATAATTTCTTTCTCTTATTTTGTGTTTACATATATCTATGTACACAACAATGGGACAGGAATGCTGGAGCAGCTGTCTCGAAGCTTTATTCCATCACAATCATCAGTCTCATTTTACAGAGCCAAGCAAGGGAGATGGAACAGTTTCAGATGCTACAACAGCAGATAAAATTCTCTTTGTTACAAAGTCTTTTAACAACTTTCTAGCCAATAGCATAACATTGAAAGCTGACCAGGATTTGCTTACGCCAATTAAGAAAGGTACACATACATCTTGCTTTGAACAATGCTTGTTTGTAATAGCTTAAAACAATGGATAAAGCAACATTATTAAGCTTACATATTTCTACTATCTTGCTTAACATATTTTCTTGAGGCCTATCTCTACACAGCTCACAGCCCTATTGTTTCTTGTCCTTGCATCTTCAGCATTCTTGCATTTCTCCATCCTGAGATTTGCTTTCACACAGCTTTCTGAGAGTTTTACACCTTTTCTATTTCCCAGACTTCACCCTGGGAGGAAGACTGCAGGCTGAGCCTCAAGGAGGGAGCAGCACTTTGGGAGATGTCATTACAGGAGGAAGCATGAGGGACTAATTAGGTGGGTCTGAGTGGTCATCCACAATCAGCTCCCATGTGGAACAAAGCCAGAGAGCTTGCACCTGTGGATTCCTGATGGAAAAACATTCTTGGCTGAGCATGGTCTAGAGTGAGATCTTTTTCTGCAGAGCACAGAAACAGTGTGTTTAATACAAGAGGATCAATGCAGCTGGTTACTAGCATCTTGATTAGGGATGGATGAACTAGTTTGGATAAAACAGCAACTGGTCTGACTGTGCACAGACCTCCAGCTGAGCCTGAATTTGGAAGGGTCAGAGCAATACCAAGCTTATGTTATTATTTTCATTCTTACACGTTCCCATTTCTGGCTGCAGTAAAACAGCTGAAAGACAGTGGAAGGATGGCACATTCCTTGGCTGACTGGAAAGGAGGTCGTCACTTGGTCTCCTGTAGGAGAATAGTTTGTAAGGATAGTGCAGAAGACAATTTTCCTCAATGAATTACAGCTGTATTGATTACTGAGGAGTGGAGACACGCTTGCCTGTC
>VZTT01035212.1:1901-15444 GCA_013400855.1 Buphagus erythrorhynchus | reverse complement strand
CTGCTGGCTGTGCTGTGAGGAGGAAGGGACATGCAGTCATGCAAGGGACAGACAAGGTAAGAAGATGCTGTGTGAGGGACAGACAGGGTTGGGTGGCTGGGTAAGGGACAGCTTGAGGTTAGCCAGTCATGCAGAAGGAAGAAGGAAACTTGCAGAGAGGAGAGAAGGAGTCAGTGCTGTGTGGAGTTTTGCCTGAGAGAAGTTTATTGAGAGAAGGCATGAAAAGTTTTTAATAAAGGGCTGGTGATGATGCCAGTTGTGTCCATCTTGACATAATTACTACAGTCTCCCTATCACCAGACATGTTTCTGTACAAGAGATGTTTTTCTCTGAACCCAAACACCCATCAAAAAATGTGAATATTTGCCCATTTCTATTGTATTCAACCTGTATCAATTAAGAGAAAAGTCCCATCCCTGATAGGTTTTCTTTTGAAGTGCCTGTGAAGTTTCTGTAGAGGAGGTTTGTCAGGGCTGGAGCACTGAAAATTTCCACGTGGGCCCTTGCCAGTTCCTTCTCAACATGCTCAGAATGCTCAAGGCACTTTGCATGTCACTGCCCAGGGGAGGTGCAGCCTCTTGCTCAGTCGAGTAAGTGACATCTTGGTGATGCTCAGAGCTGTGGCTTTCTTGGGAGCACCGTGCAAATGTTTGGATTCTGATTTAAAGTGAGCAGCCACCTGGCAGTTGTGCTGGAACACGTGTTTTCTGCAAGTGCATCTCAGTATTTTCCACAATAAAACACTAGTTTTGTCCAAAAGATCCCTTGAAATACAGTAATAAATCAAGTTTGCTTTTCTTATTGAACATAAACATGTAGGCCTTTTTTCAGAGTCTTTTTTAATTTCATGAGGATAGAATGTAGGAAATCCTGTTCTGTAGCCCTTCATTTAAACCATGGTTAATCTTTGGAGAGCTATATTTTACAGTGAAAGCTGCTATTTAACATACATAATAAGATTTTTTTTCCCTTTAATTGCACAGAAGGGATTGTTTCCAGTAAATTAAAATTTCTTTGACACCAATTATTTGGCAATATGAAGATGTAGTATTTTGCTTTCATTTAATTTCCTCTAAATTAATCTAATGATGATTAGATTTAAATAATAAAAATAATGAGTTGTTTCCCTCTCTAAATTACTTCTTTGTCATGTGTCTTTCCCTTTGTATTGAACTTGGTGACTTATTTGCTTTTAGTAGTTCTGAAATATTCTGACACTAATTGCATTTTGAAATATAACCTTCCAACTATGTTGCTTCTGTTTTTCACTCATTTCAGATTGGTTTAGAAGCATTGACTTGTTATTTTATTGCTGAGTATTGAAGCTGAGAACCACATTACATATATCAGTGCTTTCTTTTCCATCTTTAGCTTTGTTAATTAAATTCTGTATTCTCTATATTGCTCATGATTTGTAATGTTTGTTGCCAAATCCCAGGCACTGCAATGTGAAAGCTATTCAACATAAATATTTTATTTGTCCAAATGTTTTTTTAAGACTAGTTCAGCCATAATCTCTAGCATTTTCTTTCCTTGCAGTGTACTAGACAACCATCACACTATCTAAAAAATCAAAGGGAAATATTCTGACTACTCCATGCAAAAATATAAGATTAAGCATATATTTTTCCTACTGCTAGTGAAAAATGTAGAGTGATGTGTTGTTAAGGTTTCTGGGATATATGTGACAGAAATATAGAAGATTACATAGCATAAAGCAGCCCAACAGATGAGCCCAGCATCCCTTCTGGCTGAGCACTGGATATGGGACAGAGCCCAGTGTTGAGTGGCTGGGAGCACAAATAACTTTTCATTCTTCGTTTGTAATATATTTAATACACGGGGGAAAATGTTAATATGTTTCAGGTTCCATGTCTTGTAGCCTAAAGTCATAAACACATAAAGACCATCACAGTGGGTCAGACCAAAAGTTCTGTGTTCTGACCCTGTAGAGACCTAAAAGTGAATGTTTAGGGAAGAGTAAAAGCAGAGTAAAGATGGGGGATGTTTCCATTCAGTATTTCTACAGGTCTCCAACTGTTTTCAGTCAGAAAACCCTGTATGCCAAGTCTGTTTCCTTCTGCTTAGTAGCTGTCAGTGGATTTCCCTTCTAGGGTCTGTCTGCTCTTCAACCCAGGTTTTGCATCCCACAGTATGTCTGAGAAGTCTGTCTCCTGGTACCCTAATTTTACGCCCCTAGTTCTGATTTTGTTGAGAAAAAGTTCAACAGTTTATTCCTAGCTATTCTTTTCTTACCAGCAATGATACTGTAAATTTTTCTCTTGTCCTCCCTCAGTCACTTCATTTCCATGGCAGAGATTCTTAGCTTAATTGTGCCCTACACAAAAGCTGTCCTACACCTTTGATTTTCCACTGATTTTTTTTTCTGTGCATATTTCATATTCCTGTATTTGTTCTGAGGTTAAGGAATAACCAACATTCAAGAAACGGGCGTACTATGGGTTTATACAATGGAATAATGGAGTTCTCCATTTCATTCTCTCTCCATTTTGAAATAGTTTCTAACTATGATTTGTCTTTTTTGACTACTATTGAGCACTGAGCAGGCATTTTCAGGGTATTGTCTATCACAATTGAAAGATCACACTCTGAAGCTGCAACGCTCAGCTCAGCAGCCATCACTTTAAATGTGGAGTTGAGATTATTTTTCCTCTGTCTGACTAACTGTACTTTTACCTATATTGAACAGCATCTGACATTTTATTGCTCAGGCTCTTCTCAGCTCAGTCTCATAATATCCTTCTGCAATTTTTCATGAGTCTTGTCCTTCCTACTTTAATAACTCAGTATCGTCAGCAAACTATGTCAGCTCACCACTGGCCCCCTTTGGGAGGCTATATTTATGGCCATATAGAACAGCAGGGGTCCCAGGGAAATTTCACTGATGATTTTCTTTCACTGCTTGAGACCCAGTCACATTACATCTTCTTCATCCCATCGTTAGGCCTATTATCAAGCCAGGAATTCTTCCCTAGCATGTGTCCATCTAGTTTTCAAAAAAAAAAATTTTGAAAGACTGTTGAAAAAAGATTTTGAGAGGCTAAATATGTTAGATATGATCTTTGTCTAGATTTCTGGTGAAATCCAACAAAGAGAACCCAGAAAGGTCTTTAAGGCACTGCCTCTTTGAAAAGACACATTGTCTTTTCCCAAGTAGATCACGTTTGTTCAGGTTTCTATTCATCCTGTCTTTTCTTAAGGCTTTTACTAATTGGCCATGTGCACGCATAAGACTTCGATCTTATTCCTTTGACATATTTTCCTTGACGTTATGTTATTTTCTAATGACACCTTATTTTTATCTTTGCATATTAGCACAGTTTTATAACAATTTATAACCCACTGTTTGTCTGCTTCATCCTCAGGTTCCCTTGAAACTCCTGGGTGGACACCATCTGGTCCAGGTGAGCCCCTACTGTTCACGTTGTCCATTTGTGTCTTGACTTTTTCAGCAATTATTTCAATTTCATACGGACCCTCTGACAAGTCTCACAGTCAAAAGGACTTGAACATGGTGGTCTGGGGTGTTTTCCAGATTAATAGTGGCGTTAAAAATTAATTTGGCTTCTCTGCTATTGTTTGCACCATCACTGAGTGTACTTCTTTTGTTGCCTTATCATTAATTGGTCATAGAGTCATTTTGTTCATTCCGTGTCCCTGCTGGAGGAAGGATTTATTATTGGTTTTTGTTGCATGTTTATATTGAATCTGTCACTTTGATTTGTGTGAGTATATGTGTTTTCATTAGTAGGGCTCAGCCTATTCGAAAGGACTCTTATCTGAAACCCTACTGCCTTCCTGATCTTTTAGAGGTGATTTTTAAGAGGGTTTATATGTCTTCCAGAAAACTATATGTATTTGCTGGGATGTTCAGTTTCTCTGAAATGCAGTTGCCATGACTGTTGAGTAATCTGTGACAAAATCTACACAAGCAGATTTTTTCATCAGGTACACAGAGCAGCCTACAAGTGGTGTTTATGTATTTTTTCGAATTAATCCAATTGTAGTGGAGCTAGTGAGAAATATCTAAAATTCTAATCAGGTGATTTCTTGTAAATTTGAATCAGTACATAAACAAGCTTTAAATGAAAAGGGATATGGAAATTATTCAGAGAGGGAGACCCTCAGAGACTTCTATGATTGTTGTAAGCATGAGGGATTCCAGATGGAGTCCCCCACAGGAGATAATGCATGGAAACCTGAATATTGTGCAGGTCCTGTAAGAATTCAGTAGAGTGAAGATGCTATTTTTTTCCTCTGTTGCTTACCCATCTCACTGCAGCTTAAAAAAAAAAAAAAGAGATGAAAAGAGGATAAATATTGTCAGAGTTAAGTTCCTGTCTTGTCACAACTGAAAAATTGTTGAATATCTCTGGCAGCTCCACACAATATCTTTTTCTAAGCTATGTAATGTGTAATGAGGTCATACTGTAGGCAGCCTTTCCCTCTGTTTTGGGAGGCTATTTTCAATTGGAATTTCAGTTACAGAAATCATTCATGGTTTCTCAAGAATGCACATGGGTTTGTTTTTTTGATTTTGATTCCAGGAGAGAGAATAGGGAACTGGGATGGGAAGCAGTCCTGGAGTCCAAGGTTGTGGATGGGAACAAAGGTTTAGGAAAGGCTCTTGTGTAGGAGATGGGCTAAGAGAAAAATGAAATTGAAAAAAAGACTGTCCTACCCCTGTGGGAAAAGAGGGACAGAGAACAGGGCCAAGAGTCCTGAAAGCAGCACTGCTAATGAGGAAAGGGATAGGAGTGGATGTGGTAACAGCACCCACCCCATGTTATCTACAGCCATCTCTCAGAAAAGCACTTCAAAGAGGAGCTGGTGGTTCAGAATTCTTAGCCCTCAAATCAAATTAATGAGCCTTGCCTCATCTGAATGGATAAATCTGAAATTCAGAGGTTTTTTTTTTTTCAATCTAGATACAAATACTTCTACAGCCACAACCTGAGATTTGCTTAGTTTGTTCATCCATTTGATTTGTTCTCTTAAACAAAATAAAGATACTTTACAAGACTGTGAACAGGGACATTAGTCAATGAGAAATGAATGCCTAAACTTCTACAGAGTGAACAATAACATCAAGAGGGACTTTTTGGATATGTTTGGATATGTTGATTTTTGAGCACCCAAGTATGAAAAAAATCTTGACTGTGGCATGAGGATGAGCAGGTCTGCCCTGTAAACAAAATGTCACCTTTAAAAATAGACATAATTGTCTTATTTTTTGGCATGCAGTAAGTTAGATTCCCACATTGCACATTGTCAGTGGCTGTCATGTTCCCTCTGTGACATGAGAGAAGGCAAAAGATCATTAATGCTGCTCTCAGCAGAGGAATATTTAAGTGCCATGATGCTTCATTTTTATCTCTGGTTTGATTTTGTGGGGTTTTTTTGTGTGTAGTTGATACCATAAGTGTTATGAGTTTTGTAAATGGAGCTTTAGTAGAGGCTTTAATTAGTCCTAACCACATCAAAACTAATTCCTATCATTTTTCCTTCTCTCTGGAGAAAAGCTAAGCAGCATTAGTGTAAAACTTGGAAATTAGCATGGAAAAAGACCTAAAAAGTGTAAGAATTTGTTGGTTAAGGTCAAAAGGTTATTCATTTCTCTCTCCCAAGTATCTGTGGCAATATAATATAATATAATTCCTGGGTTTCTCCATCTGCAGTATTGTTATTTAGAAGCCTAAACAGTAGAAGTGCTAAAAGGTAGCACAGTTTTCCAGTAAAAAAAACCACACAAAAATACAAGTGAGAAAACTGAGGATACCTTGGGTAACAACAACCTCATGCCATGCTACAGGCTTGGGTGAGAGTGGCTGGAAAGCTGCCCAGTGGAAAAAAGCCTGGGGCTGCTGCTTGACAGCGACTGAACGCTAGCCAGAGTGGCCGGGTGGCCAAGGAGGCCAATGGCATCCTTGCCTGGAGCAGCAATAGTGTGGCCAGCAGGAGCAGGGCAAGGGTTGTCCCTTTGCACTCAAAATCCTGTGCTCAGTTTTCAAGAAAGGCATTGAGGGGCAGGAGCAAGTCCAGAGAAGGGCGATGGAGCTGGGGAAGGGTCTGGAGCACAAGTCTGATGAGAGGTTTTAGCTCCTGGGGGTGTTTAGTTGGAGAAAAGGAGGCTCTACAACTCTCTGAGGTTGTGGTGAGGTGGGGGTTGATCTCTCCTCCCAGGTAACCAGGAAGGATAAGAGGAAATGGCCTCAAGTTGCATTAGGGAAGGTTTGTATTGGATATTGGGGGAAAAAATTCTTCATGGAAAGGGTGGTCAGGCATTGGAACAGGCTGCCCAATGGAATGGATGTGTCACCAACCTGAAAGTGCTCAAGAAATGACTGGACATGGCACTTGGGGACATGGTTCAGTGGCAACTTGGTAGTGCAAGCTGAATAATTTGACTTGAGGATCTTAAAGGTTTTTTACAAGCGTAATGATTTTATGATTTCCGAAAATTTAAATGAGGTAGAATGAGGGAAGCAAGACAAGCAGAGACAAGCAAAATCTTTCTCAAGGCAGTCAGTGAAGTGCTAATCAGTTAAGTGCTAACGTGGAACACAATACAGCATTTAATTGATTTTATTTTATTTTACTGGTGAAAGGAAGCCTTGTGCCTGTGTGTAAACTACATTTCTGCAGGTTAATCTTGGGGATATGTATTTTTAAGACATATAATTAATGGGAGCATCTATGAACTGTAAAATCAGAAGACATATAGATATTTCATAGAGAATAATTCTCACTCCTCTGCTATTCAAGAGATAAGAGCAGAAATTCAGCTTGGAGAGAGACCCAGGGGAGTAACATGCCTTGGAACTTTATGTACAGGAGCAAGAACAAGTCCTACTTCAATGGAAAGTCCTCTTGCAAGGTTATGTTAAAGAATGAGGTCATTCCACATTTATTCAAGTTAACAGAGCACTCCAAAGGCTCCTGAAGAATATGAAGCATAAGATTAATTAAAATACCAGGGAGAGGTGCTTCTGTCTGGAAGACGAATAGTGCAACTTATGCAGGGGCAGCAGGAGGCAGGCTGACAGTTTTCTACTTGGAAAAGGAGTTTTCTCTGAATTTTCCAACTTTCTTTATAAGTAACAGAGGTAACTACAGAAGAGGAACAGTGCAGTAGCCCCAGCAGATCTTGCAATGCTGTGTTTGCATACATTGAAGCCACCTACTTGTGCTGTTGCTGTGTTGATTTGTAGTTTAAGCTGGCATTAGGCACCCATTGGACTTCATGCGTGGATAATGGGGAATTCAGAGAATTGGCAGATAACACCTCAGCCCCTCTGTAAAGGCTCTCTGTTGGCACTGCAGCTTGGCAAGCAGCACTGCTTTGGTGGAGAATGGCTGCACAGCTGAAGCATGGCCCCGGGTCTCATGCTTTTGGGGTGACCTGCAATAATGAAAATCAAGTTCTGAGGCCTCACTGGCATTGCTGGCTCGTGCTCAAAAGTGAGCTCCTGCCCAGTCTCTTGATAGGCTTCAGAGGAAGCTGCTTATTGGCTTCTCCAGCAGAAAAAAAGCAAATTTCATGTTCATGCTAATCTAAATTTCTGGAGATGTGGCAGAGGAAAAGGGGTGGGAGAGAGAGCAGGTTCTCATCTCACCTTCACACAGACTGCTGATAAGGAAAGACTGATAGACTAATCATAGCCAAGAAGCCTCCCTGGTCTCTTCTGGAGGATGAGTTGATTAAAACCTTGTGTAATTATATTTCACCTTAAATTCTCTCTCTCTATCTAATTTTTTTACGTCTTCAGTGTCAAATTAGAGCTAGAAATTGTTCCTTCTCATACAGGATCAAACCAGTGGCTTGTCTTGTTTTGAACTTCCCTGCATTAAACCTTACTAGGATTAGCGTACCTGATATACGGGTCCTGTGAATACTCATAGTATACTAGAATCTTATTTTAAGAAAACTAAAACCAAGGGATTCACTTGCTTCCAAATGTTGGATTTCCATTGAATAAAGGATTAAAAGTTACTTTGTAGGCTCTTTGACTTTCCCTTTCGCTTTTCTTTGTTTTTCTCTGCTTCTTTAAGAGAGCTTTAATTTGCCCTCTTTGCCTCTGTGTATCATATTTTTTACTTGCTGTCCTCTTTCCCCTTCTAAAAGGGTCATTGGACATGGTTGGATTAGCCTCAAAATATTGCTATTCCTTTTCATGTGGAGATTGCAAACACAATCATTGAGTAATAGTCTTCTAAGCTTCCTCTAAGTGAGGTGTGGATGAGAATCACTGTGGTGATTGGAATGTGATTAGAGAACACTGTCTTCCTTATCAGTTGCAAAGAGAAGGATAAGAGATTGGAGTGTCTAGACCTGAACTGAGGGAAAGACATTACATTTCTCCCTGTCTAGAAAATCATCCTCAACCTAAGGGGTTCTTATAAAACGGAAGGAGAAGGACCTTTTATACAGACAGATGGTAGTTTTAATGGTTTTAAGCTGACAGGGCTTAAAGAGGGCAGATTTAGATGAAATGTTGGGAAGAAATTCTTTACTAGAGAAGGCCCTGGCACAGGTTGCAGAGAGAAGCTGTGGCTGCTCCATCCTTGGAAGCGTTCAAAGCCAGGTTGGATGGGGCCATGAGCAACCTTATCTAGTGGAAGGTGTCCCTGCCCATGGCAGGGGGATTGGAACTGGATCATATTTGTTGTCCCTTCCAAACTGTTTTGTGATTCTGTGAGCATAGATCTAAAAAAAATAGATTGGGGTATAGCAGTGGTTTTGCTCAGCAGTGATTTCAGCTCATATCTCACACATTTGGCTGGAAAATGAATCCAAGAGATTTGTTTTGCTAATCTTAAAAACAGTATTTCAAGCCACTGCTGTCATCTCTGAAAACAGGACATACATATTTATGACAGAAATAAACACTGTCTGATTAATGGCATGCCTAATGCTAAAGGGAACTTGTCCATGACTTTGTATGGTCTCCTCCCCACTAAAAAACTCCTTCTCTTAATGAACAAATAAATGAGTCTCCATCTGTGTAAACTGTATTATAAAGCAATTAATGGTGTTGTACCACTGAGGTCATTCATCAGCCTATGAGCTTCTCAAAAATTTAACATATTGATCCTTCTTTGTTTCATTTTCCTCAGCATCCAATATCTCTAGCACAGTTGCTAATTATTTATTTTGGTAAAAACACAAATGCTCCAGTGATCATTGCCAACAGTTCAGCACTAATGAGCAGCTCTCTTGTAAGGAACAAACACTGTGTGCCTCCAATATGAGAAGTCAAACTGGTAAGGAAAAAGCTTTAAGCAATGTTGTGTTGTTGTAGATAATAGCAAGGAGTTAAATATTATCTTTGCAATTATTAAAAAGTATCTATCACCCTGAGAACTGAAACTTAACTGACTATAAATATTATCACTACTGTTACTATTGTTATTATTATTGGGGCAGCAATCTTTTGTTCATGGTGAAAAAGGCAGTGGAGAAGAACTTACACTGCAGCAGGTGCTTTCTGGCTTAATAGAGAACAAGGAAAGCTTTTATTTTATCTTAAAATGCAGTTCAAGATAGCCTGTAATTCCAACACATTTTTATCTCTGTCAGATATATCAGTCGTGTCAGAATCTGTAACAAATCTTTGAGGTGTGAGTAGAAATTTGTAAATTTCCAGAAAGTTAATTAATTTCACAGAGGAGAGATTCTGATATCAAATGGTTTATTCAGCTTCACTGGAACTTTCTTCTTCAGGATCTGCACTAGAAGTCAAGATCCCTTTTTATCACATTTTCTGACCACCTGCATATCCTCTATGACTTCAGTGTTTGAACAATTTTATATTATAAGGGGGTCCTGAAGTAGGAATTCCTATAAGCTGTTGTGGCTTAAACCCAGACTTCAGCCTTCCAGCAGGAACATCAGAAGGATTGCATTCCCTGCTTCCTTGTTTTCATAGAAATTTCAAGAATGAATCCTTTTGAAATACATTAGCCAATCAATTTGAAAGATTGTCACACAACCCCCACATCTTCATTTTGAGATCTCTAGCATTCCTGTATCTGCCATGAAGTATGCACTAGGACTAGGTGCATGAATTCCAGCAGCTGTCTCATCCATGCTGGGACCACTCATCTTCTCCTGTCTCCAAGGACTTCATTAGGGCTTTCAACAGTAATACTGTGTTCAGTGTTGATGAACAGGCAATCTCTGACCTCATCTTCAACTGACTCATTATTTTCATGGCTGTGATCCCCAAATGTTTCAACTGCATCCTGCAATACACATATCTGGGTATTACTCTGAATTTTTGGCTGACTTAAATATACACTAATGGATGACTATTTTTTAACCAAGAGCTACATTTCACTCTTTAACACTCTGCTGCATCTCATTGTTACCCATTAATCCTTCTGTGCCCTGCAGATTCTAGTGTTTATGCCCTTGTCCACTAATTAGCATGGATGCTTATGATATTTTAAAAGTGTAGCTATTTAATTTCTCATTGTCATGTAGGAATCCTGTATCCATGTACACCACATTATTTTTTCAAAGTGTTCAAAGCTGGGTGTAACAGCTTCAAAACATAGATCTGAAGGCAAGGTGCGTTCTTTTCCCAAAAGAATGTCTATTTATTATCAATTCACATATTCCCTATGTTTGTGTTTTACAAGAATGTGGCTACTGAGATGCCCCTTCAGCCCAGTTCACTATGAAGATGACATATGAGTCATTCTTCAAATCTTAGAGAAAACAGAGGTTGAAATATATTGTTGCGGGTTTTTTTGCAACTTCATCCAATTTTGAGATTCTTTCTGGGTGAATTTTTTTGTATTCTGCATTTCAGTAGTATTTGTCTAATTGGGTTTTCCATTATTTATTTTGCATCATTTCTGTTTCAAAATAAGTGCTAATTTCAGTTTAATTAGAACTGAATCTTTCATGACTAGGCATTTCATTAGTACATGTCTTGCAACGTCCCAGCTTTGTTCAGCTTATCTTATTTCATTCAAATGAATGGCAAATGGCAACTCTGAATTTAGTCCCACTTTTTACAAATGTCATAATGTAAAAATTTTTTCCAGTTATGGTCTTTCCTTCAGCCTGGATGCTAGTGGGTGTGTCTTGTAGTGGTTAAGGATGCTGTAGCTGCTCTGCAGAGTTTCCTTCTTGCCAGTGCCAGCAGCCACCTGTAGCCACTGGAAAGGTTGCACTGTATTCAGATAAGCAACATTTCAGTCCCTTTGTGTGCTGTAGGTGCTGTATTCAGAGCTCCCCTGCTTTCATTTATTGGTTGTGGTGTAATGGATGTGTTCACAGGGGCAACCCTCACTCACCCCTGCCTGCTCACAAACCCACAGGAGCAGCAACTGCCTGCTCAGAGTCCGAGTGCATTGCTGGAGGTGTTAGTGGAGAAATCAGACAGCTTTAAACTTAAAAAAAAAAAAATAAAGTGATTGTTGGAAACAGCTTTGCAGATTTGTGCTGATAATGCACAGCTTTGTTGCAAACAACCTTTCTAGAAATGATGCAGACAGGCCTCTTAAATGAACTGATTTCCCTCCACACCACATGTCACCAAAAAACCATTCCCCATTCTCCGTGAAAGCAGTGGGTTTACAGAGTTTAGGATCAAGGATACTTGTTTATTCTGCTGATTTACTGTGTGGCAGAAGTGACTCCCAGCATGATCCAGCCCCTTCCTGGATATCATCACAGCTGCAGGATGTGCTTTACCCACATAATATCTCTGGGTGGGTCTTGGCCATCGTTGTGGTTCAGCTGGGACTCAGCCATGCTCATGCAGAGAAATCAGAATGTTCCTTGTAAACAATGAATTCTAATGGTTTGGGGTGGGTGCTGACTTTCTGATTTCTGTCTGCTGTCATGAATGTCAACGTGAGGAAATATATTTACACAGTAGTGAATGGATGTTGTAATTCAGATAGAAATGAAACTTAAGAATTATTTGGGAGAGATGGTGATTACTCCATTTGCATCCATACACTTTAGAAAGGTCACTGGGGAAGCCCTAACATAAAGAAGAACTCAGATCAGATTGGGGTTTGCTTTGCAAGTTTTACAATGTCAGATAGCATAAACAACGTGTTTAGGCATAACAAATCATTTTTTATGATCCAAGCAACTTTTTGTCCACATTCTCTTTGAACAACTTCTTGAATAATAATAAGAATATCTGATAGACTCTGTTAGGTTTTGTTAAATTGGTGTTTTAATAATTTAAATTGATTAGCTTAACATCAGCTTGTTGAAGTTGTTGCTGTGGAGCAATTGGTATGAAGAGGAATTCTTGCTCACCTTAGGCAAGGAGAAAGAATATAGGTTTTGGACCCAGCCCAAATTCATCAACTATTAATAGCTCAGATACAGATATTGGTATCTAAGACATATGTTGAAGTAAAAAAGCAGACTTAAAAGTTTTCAGATGAAGCAAAGAGACAAAAAATCTTTCTTGGAGCCTTTGTCAGGCTTTTAGTCCATTGAGGCTTTTTAACCAAAACAGCTTCTATATTCTGTTAAGCTCAGATTAAAATAACCCTGAAGCAAAAGCATTGTAAGGAGAAGATGTCCCTTTGTTAAAGGCAGTTTCTGCTGAGGAGCAGTCTGGCTCTCTTCCTCCAGTAACTTCTGAGGGCACACAGAAATGGAAGCATTCCCTGGAGTTTGAACGGGATGGAAGAAAGCACAGTGGGAGGACTGAGAATTCACCTTCCCACCCTCGCCAGCCCCTCGCTCTCCACGTCCTTACCCACCCACACAGATGGAAGCTCTCTCAGGGCTCCTTTAACTGAGCAGATAAGAGGGTTGATTCTCGCTGATGAAGCCAAAACCTGGTTTTTGTAGAGTTTTGATTCTCAGCCTTCTACCTGTACTGTAATATTTTCTGTCTTTTCAGAATTGTAGCTGTTATTGAGAAGCTTCCTTGTGTCTGTGCTGGGGACTGTGGAAGTACCTGCCTGGATGCAGAAACTTCCCTTGTGCCTGAAATATCCCTGTTGCATAGGACATTGCCCAGTCTCTCCTCTGTGTTATGGAGGGAAGGGTGCCCCTGAGAGCAGCTGTATCTCTGTGGCTCTTTTCTTGTTTTCTGGTTGTCTGCTGCCTGCTGCTGTGAGCTGCAGCATCTCCTCACTCTGTGGCTTCTCCTGTGATGGCTCACAAAATCACAGAATCGTGGAACATCCTGAGCTGGAAGGGACCCATGGGGACCATCCAAGTCCAGCTCCTGGGATCCCTCTCAGGAGATGGAATTAGGTGGAGCTGCAGGAGGTGGTGTGAGCTTGGGGCCACAGTCTGGGGTGTAATAGGAGTTAGAGGGGATATCCTGGCAGGAAGTGTAAAGAACTGAGGTAGGAAAAAGAGAAGGCAGCGAAGGTCTCCTCTTTGCCTTTCTGCACATCTACACAGAGCTGGGGATGAGCACTGCCAGCGATGGTGTAACGTGACCTCTTTCTGAGCTTTTTTGTAGAAGAATTTCAATTCTGTTTCAGCCTGGACAAATTCAATTCTGTATTTCCCATCTTCTTGAGG
>VZTT01035209.1:6604-22627 GCA_013400855.1 Buphagus erythrorhynchus | reverse complement strand
AGGTGTTGCATAAAAAATGAATTCCATGGGACTTGTGCTTTTCCTCTTGTTTTACCAAAATTATGAGAAAATCAAGTGTTTATTGGTTTCCTGGAGAAGCCTATCCATAGAAGGATGTCATTCAAAATACATAAAAATTCCTGAAAATATATTTTTCTGTTGGTATAACATAAGGGAGACACTTGAGACATTTATTTTGCTCTTTTGCATTTTAGTACCCTAAATTCCAATGCAGATAAGCTGAAATCTTGGTGAAGCAAAAGGGAAATGTTTTGCTACCTGGGTTTATTCTCCAGCTTCAAAAAAATATAAAGCCTATGAGTGGAATCCATTTTACTTGATTTTTGAAATCTGTAAGCCTGAATGTGAGCTATTTCTCCTAAGCCATTTTTGCAGTCACTAAAGAGGAAAAGGCAACTCTAGAAGGTGGTACTTGCCATATCAAATAAACACCTGTGTTTTACCAAATGAATAATTAATATCTGATGCAAAAATATGAATTCCTTACTTTTAAACACCTAAGCTAAGTTAGATGTAGTCCAGCCTATGTCAGGAAACTGCTCTTCTAGTTCAGTAGCACCCATGTGAGGAGTTCAAGTAATATTTTACCTTCAGTGGGTAAACTTCAAAGCCGACCCTTTTGAGTGGTAAAGCTTCTTTACCTTTGTGCAGTTTGCTGCTGAGGCAGTGGGCCAGGCAGGGGTTTGAAAGGTGAAGATGCACTATAGTTTTTCAAAGAGTGTCATTTTACTGTGGGAAGTTGTATTTGGTAGTTGTTAACTAAAAATAAAATAGTTTTAAGGAAATACAAATTCAAATTAAGAATGTTGTAACAAACACATAATGACTGAGAAATGTTCCTTATGGAATCCCTGCCTGCCAAAATTAAACCTAAGCCAAAGTTAGTGTTTGACAAAGGCAGATCTTTGCTTAGAGTCTGATATACAGTTTGATTTTCATAAGGTATTAGTGCCTGGCACATGGATAAAGTGAATTATTTTGTAATATCCATTTAAAATTACTTCCCCAAGAATATTTGTGCATTTGATTATCTCCTAGTTTCTTATAAACTGATGTTAAGAAAATGTTAAAATGTTTTTAACTCATGCCATGAAGTCTTTATAATCTTATTAGTATGAAAGAAAAAACAGAGCTTATAAATAGCCTTAGGTGGAGATAGAGGACAGTCTGACTTTCCAGATTGCACAGTCCTTAAGAAGTTCAGGTGTGTACAGAGGCTCTTTGCCTTGCAGGTCTGACTTGCTTTGCAGAGCCAGAGAGAAAGGAATGTATGCCTACAAAGGAAATTGGGACATAATGAAGAGAAATGCAAACTTGTCTAAATTAGCCCTTTATTACTACTGAAATATAAATCAGCATTTAATCGAGGGTCTTTTTTCATCACCAGTGTGTCTGTGTTCCCAGAGCTCCTGTACTGCCACTGGCTCTTCCTTGTCTGTGCTGGGCAGGAGGACTGGGTATGGCAGTGCAAGGGGCTATGATGGCTTGGATTGACCTGAGCTTGGATCAGACTATTCAGAATTTAAAATAGTGCCAAAGCTGGAGTGGGGAGGGGAAAAGAAAACACACATGCACCCTCCATACAGAAAGAGGAGGAGAAGGCAGCAGCAGTACCTTCCCCATACAGCTGTGAAGGGAAGACTGTGTTTGGTTGCACATCCAGCAACATTGCTGCCCATTCTCTGCCCCTTTGGGCCAGCACAGAATTGAGTCTAGTGCAGGAGCTGAAGTGGGCTGCCTGCCAGAGCCCAGGGACATGGCTTAGGGCACCTTTTGACTCAGATAAGACAGCAAACAGAAGCAGCTGGGAAGCATCTCTGTAGTTTAAGAGCTTCAATATGTAATCACAGAACAAATTACTGATCTGGCCAAATCACAGTACAAATGAGATTGCTGTACTGCTACTTGATTTTTCTTCATTAATATATTTACTTACTTGGAGGCTGCAATAGACCACTGCTTTTAAGGGAGTACCTGAACCAGAGATTTTACACAAGGACAGTATGCCTTGTCTGTTGCTTTTAAGATACATTTTATAAAAAGAACTTTATTAAAAAATAAGTAATACAGTGAGAAATTTTCTAGTCTGTGTACTAGGCTTTCTGAAGAGAGCAAACNTTACAGTCAGAATAAATCAGCTTTCTTCTCACTGATTCTGCTGCTCTGTAGTTTTAAGTTGTCCCAAGGCTTAGTTTATTTAAACGTACGTTGTGTGGCACTGGACATCTGATGTGACTCCTTAGCACTGTGGGCTCTCACCCTGCAGGCAGGATTCAGAGAGGATTGCAAATAGAGTCTTATGCAATGTTATCTTCAAGAGAAAAAATACTTCAGATTTCCTGCTTTCTAATGAAAAAATGTTTTGAGGAACATGTAGCAATTTGCTGAAAATGTTTATCTAAGTTTCCTGCCAGGTTTGTCTGCAGAAATGCTAATACTATTTTATGAGATGATTTTGAGCTTTGAGGTGGGTTGGAATGGACTGCTGTAATGTATTGCATTTCTTCAGCCTTCACAGGAGCCTGATATAATTCCATGCCATTGCAGAGGTCTCTATAAGTTAATGTAATGTCACTTCTTAAAAGTTAAGGTTTCATTTTCTTTTCTTGGATTCAGGTTGATTAATCATATTAGTTTTTTCAGTATTTTACGTGCTTACTGTTATAATTACGTGACTTTAATGGCTTTCTTTCTCTTCTCACATTTTCAGAAATCCAAACAAATTTTCCTCTGGCATTCAAATGAATTTTACACTAAGTGGGACTAAGAAGAAGAAGAGGTCTCATCACTCTATACTGTTCTGATATACACATATAGACTAAATTCAAGGAAATATAATGCTGACTGAGGAAATCAAACATTTATTAATCCTCACCACTCAAATTTATCTTGCAGTTAGCTGATTTCACTGTTCTTAAGGCCAATGCAAGGTGCAAGATACTGCTGACAAAGAAGGTAGCCTTGAGGTGGTTATTTATCTCTGAGCTAACATCAGATGCTCATGACTCCTCAGAATACAACTAAGTGGCATTTCTGACACTGATCCCTTTCTTCCATCTTTCTGTCCTTCATGCATTGAGTTTCTTCTCTTTTCCCACATTTTTACTGTCGTTTCCCCATTGCAGAGGGAAAAATTCCTATTATTAAAGTTCCTTTTCCCTATTATAGGGGAAAAATTTCCAAAACTTAAACAGAAACACAAGCAGCAGCCATGAGCACTGTTTACGTGGAAGTCAGGTGAGTGTTTTGTTATCCAGCAGCTGTGGAGCTGATAAGGCAGGATTCAGGGGAAGCAGATGAATTGTACTTAAACACTGTTGAATGTTCTCTAATATGTCCCTGTCAGGGACATCAGTTTTCTTAGCCTCCCAGCTGCTTCAGGTGGCTGACCTTGAATAAATATATGCTGCTACAAATAATTTGCTTGCTTCTGGCAATTTTTGGTACTCTATCCTCTTCAGTACAAAATATGCAGCCACCCACTGCATTTTCAAATGATGTGCAAATTTCATGAGAGAGAATAAAATGTTTGGTCCCACAGCAGTAAAGGTTTTGTTTGTAGTTCTGAAAGGTCTTAGACATATGCATAGCAAATATTACCTAATTAGAAGCCTGCCATCAGAAAGATAGTACACTTAAAAGCTGTGACATTATTATAAGTGAGTTTTTCTATGTATGCATATATAGGGTTACCTCTCAATGTTATGCATTTTGACTGAAAGATCCTCTTTAAAAAAACACGTCCTAAACACAGTTTATAATTTTAGTAATGCTTACATAAAATATTAAATGCATTTGATTTTCAGAAATTAATGAAAGAAAGCTCAATAACAATAGCTGTCTCTAAGCAAACATACCCAGTGTAGTAGAATGATAAAAACACATCTTATAAAGCTAAGGCAAGATAATGATTTCTAAAGGAGCTAAAACAATTGAGTCCCTATTGTTTAATACTTATTATCTCTATTTTATACTAAAGTGCCTGTCTAGTTAACCAGAAAATGTTAAAGAACTAAGTGAACCCAGGGCAATGCAGGAACCCCTGTGTGTGTGTGTGTGTGTACAAAGATAAAAAAGTAGTAAATTGTTACATGGGAAAATGATGCAACTGTGATTTACTTGTAATCTTTTCAATTTACAGGCTGCTTGAAATGGCTTTTAAGCTGCATCTTACGCAGGAGTTAACACAATAACACTTGTCTAGACTTTCACTTCTTGAGAGATGTTCCCTATCAAAAGGACAAGGAGAAATCAATTTTTGTTTAATATTCTTGGGTTTGCTCTTTCCAGTGGCATTAGAATGTCTTACTTCCCGTGCTGTGTTTCTGCCAAATGACAGCACATCCTGGAAAAATAACCCCATGTATGTAATAGAAGAGAATAGTAAAGGAGAGGATGACATGCATATAACTGCTGTTGTAATAGCTGTGACTGCCTAATGATTCTAGGGATGCTCAGTTTGCAGTAATGTCAACCCATATACTCAGAAAAAAGCAGTGAACCGGCATGCACCCTTCACCCTGATGTGTGAGACTAAAAGCTCGCCTGCAACTTCTGACTCTTCTGACTTCTGACTTGCAGGTGAGAGATAAAATGTGCTGCCTCTTCTCAGAAATGGAGTGGTTCTCACATAATGTGGAAGTGTAGCTGCTGCTGCCTTTGGGCTGGGAACAGGGCTAGGTGCTTTCTCACATTTCCTTATGAGGGAGTCCTCAAGCACTGAGCTCCTCTGAGCATGAGCTTTCATCTCACTCATGCCACTAGAACCACGGCAGCTTCTGAACCACTAAAGAATTTTTGAAAAAGGCCCTGATCTTGTCAGTGAGCATTGTATCTGTCCTGCCATGAGGGTGAGCTATGCAGGAAGCAGTTTGCATTACCTCTTCTACTTGTGATCCATTATAGCCTGTGTACCTGTAAGAGGATCACTGAGACTTAGCAAGAGCCATTAATGCACTTATATATCCATCCCAGTTTACTTGCTTTTTTTGCTAAAATCCTCTGCTTTGGAGTCAGATGAAGATTATACATATCACTGTTGGAATGAGTAAAACATTTACAGGATCAGAATTTGATCCCTATGCAAGCATGAGGCTCAGAGATACAAACAGCATTCAGTGAATATGCCTGCTTTGACTGAATAGCATGAGAAAGGAACAGATAAGGTACTTTAAGAAACAGATCTCCTCTAATCTAATCTACTCTGCGTATAATTTGATTTTATTCAGACTCAGAGGAAAGGTAATTTTTTTTTTTACATCTTTACAGGAGCCAGATCAGCAGCCTTTCCATCCTGAACACTGTGTATTTTAATTAGTTTAATAGCCTAAAGGCTGCAAATGTAAGTCCCTTGATGTGAAAGATGATGAATCAGGCAAAGGAGATGTCACAAAGAATGTCCATAAGTAGACTACAGAGTAGTAGTCACCAACTTCTGAGGATCCTGTTGGGAATACTCCACCCTTCTAAGGGTTTTACAGACACCCTTACTCAGGCTTGTCAAAACAACTGTAGCATATTTAGGCCTGCAAGCAGCTGACTCAGCAGGACCCCTAAATAACTTCTATCCAGGCCTGCCCAGCTTGGTTATAAAGTCCATCAAATAAGCAAAATGAGAGCTAAGCAAAGAGAAATCTTTTCCAGGAAATAACATCTTCTAGCCTGTAGGTTTTTCTATCCTCCTACATAATTTGGCAGCAGAATTAAAGGACTTTCAAGTCATTTTTTGGGGGTGCAGAGCTGATCTTAATCTTATTGGCAAGGTGCCCCCTTTATTATATGGCAAAACCATCTCCTTTTCTGTATTTGCTTCTGCATCAGAGGTCTACATCCTCAAAGTGCTGGCTCCAAGACCTTTTATACAGTTTTTTTGTAGAGGCTTAGGCTACATCTGCTGCTAAATAAAAGAACACCAAGGATCTTGACAACCACTTTTTTTTAGGGTTAGCTTCTCCAGAGCTGGCTGGCTGGCTGGCAACAGCATGGTACCTGTTATTGGTTCTTCTCTGGGCCCTGCGTGGGGGATGTGTGGCTGCCTTTCAGAGCAGCATTTTGATGTGTGATACTCCAGCTGCTGCAATCCCTGGCTAAGGAGTGTCTGCTTAACCCTGCAGAACTTGGGCCACAGCTGGAGCACATCACAGGGTCTTTGTTTCTACTGCCATTTGGCACAGCTTATAAAGTGTCACAGAACAGTAACTAGGGTTTTTTTTAGAGAGGATAGTAAATCCAGGGTTCAGTTGTATGATGAAATATCAAATAAGTGATGGGAGACTTCTGTGATTTAGCTGTGTAGGTGTACCATAAGAATCTGGCAAGTTGCAATACAATGTTCAAAGGCTCCCTTTGAGCTCTGTGGTTGAGGTGGCAATGTGGACTCTTGAGTTTTTAAATTTTTTGCAAGAAAAGTATCTGGGAGAATTCACATTAACATGACTGCAGTGCTTCATAAATCCCAATGGTGCCATATAGACGTGCCTGTTTGCTTACTGTTGCTGGGGTAGTCTTTGCCAAGGCCCCTTCTTGCTGCCCTAAGCACCAGCACATCCTCCTACAAGTAGCTACAAGTAACTCCTACCTGTAGCACTTACAGCTAGATCTTCCCTTGACTGTTTTCCCACTCTGGGGCTTTCATCTGGTCTTTTGAATAGCCTGTTTCTTTGTCTATGCCTCCTGTGTATGTTGCATCTCCACTTGGGATGATGTGTAGTATATGCTTCCTACTGTTCACCCTCAGACCCTCAGGCTTTTCCCATTAGTGCAAGTTTTCAACTCTTGTTATGATGAAAAAGAAAGTCAAATCAGGAAGTCCAAGCAGCTTGAGAAAGTTTAATTTTGTCTTTCACTTATCTCTCTAGATTTTGAGTCCTTTGCAAACTTCATCTTGGTAAGAATAAGCAGATGATATGTAGCTGTTACAGCCAAGGGCTTTCCAGCCATGTATAGTGATTGCTGATGTCTAAAATTCTTACACTGAGCTTTAAACCTTGTTACACTACAGTCTCTGACTCCCACTAACATTTAAGAGAGACTTGTAAAGCAGTCATTACAATTTTTCTGCTGGGACAGATTTTCTTGGAAAATGGAAAAAAGTTGTTTTTGTTGCTATCCCTCAGCAAGTATTTGGCATTTTATCTTATGACTGAGAAAAAAGTCAAGGTTATGTTATTCAGTTCCTCACTATTATCTGATTTCCTTGCTGGAGTTTAGTGTGGGCTATCACCGGAGACTTTGTGTGGCAAAATCTGCAAGCAGATCTCTGTTCTTATACAGCGTCCAGAGGGAATACAGAGTGTATATTATTTAACACTGTTGATAACAGTTACAGTCCTGTTCAGAAATGGTCAATATGAATCTCTGATTTAAGTACTTGTTGCATACAGGTTAACTCATTTATGTGTGGAAAATTCTGGCTTTATACATTAAGAGATATCCTGCTCTTAACAGACATCCCTCTTCTTTTCCTCCAAGCGTAGAAGGTGATTTCTAAAGATTCTTGATGTCTTTATCTAATTTCCCATTAACAGCTACTAGAATTGATAATGGGTGAAATGTAGACCTTCATTTTGTATGTAGGTTATATATACAAAGGCTGTAACCCTTTCAAAGGAATCAGAGCACACAGTCAACACTGAGTAGAGGTTCTCTTGGTCCCTGTCGTCAAGGCATCTGAAAGGCATCTTAAAGAAGAGGTTCCAGCTGGCTTGTGACCAGTCTGCCTAGTATTTGTTTGCTTCGTAAGATGAGTCAAATGCTGTAGTATGAGCAATAGTTTTGACAATTATAGTTTAGCAACTTATTTTGTGTGAAATAAATGGTTCAATAGGGAAATAAAGATTAATTATTTGACGGACAAACTTTGTAGTGTAAAATATAAAGCTTCAAGAAATTTTAACTTTCCTGCTCATCTGTCATCTTAAGATGAACAAAAAAAAGGGCTGCTGCAGGCATATCAGTGTAAGGAGTGTCTACTAATTGCTCTCATCCTGAACTGTAGTTCATTCTTCTGTATACTTAATCAGGATTTTGCAGTCTTCATCTTTAGACAAACTGTGGAGCAATAATAAAGCTTGAAGATGCTTGTCCAGCTTGATTAAGAATGGGAATAGAGAGGATATTTTCAATTAATGTAATAATATATCATTCTCCAGTATACCAGGAGCTTCATAATCAGTCGGGAGCTACTGGGGAATGAGGGGGTTTATGTATGTGTTTGCTTGTTTGTTTGCTTTTAACATTCTTGTAAGCCCACAGCCACCCTTTCTTTTCCCCCTAAGAATTCTTTATCCTCTGATAACCTCGAATCTGCCAGACAGTTAGTGGCTAAACAACCTTTCACTATAGTCTGATCTGGGAAGACAGGATTTTCTAAACCACTTTCTCTCTAAAGCCAGTTTTTCTCATGCAATTTTGCCAATCTGTGTCTTTTTTTTCTTGATCTTCTGAAAGGCAACAAGGGGATTTCCATAGCTAGCTTGATGTCTCGATCTGAACATTGAGAAGTGGGCCCAAGGGAATTTCATTAAGTTTACCAAAACCAAGTGCAAGGTTCTGCACCTGGGCTGGGGCAACCCCTGGTGTCAGCACTGGCTGGGGGATGGACAGACTGAGAGCAGGTCTGCGAGGGCTTGGGGGTGCTGGTGGATGAGAGCCTGGCCATGACCAGGCCATGTGCATTCACAGCCCAGAAAGCCCAGAAATCATATCCTGGATGGCACCAAAAGTAGTGAGACCAGCAGGTCAAGGCAGGTGATTTTGCCTCTCTACTCCAGTCTAATGAGACTCCACCTGTAGGGCTGCATCCAGCTCTGGGGTCCCCAGCACAGGAAGGATATTGTTGAAGCTAGTCCAGAGGAGGACTTGGTGGAGGACACCAAGATGAATAGAGGCATGAAGCATCTCTCCTATGAGGAATGTCTGAAAGAATTGGGAATTTTTAGCCTGGAGAAAAGAAGAATTTGGGGCGACCTAATGGCTGCGTTCCAGTACCTGAAGGGAGCCTAAAAGAAAGATGGAAAGGGGCTTTTACAAGAGCATGTAGTGACATGGGGACATGTCAGGGGAATATGGCTTCAAAGTAAAAGAGGGTAGGTTTAGATTAGGATACTAGGAGGAAGTTCTTTACTGTAAGGGTGGTGAGGCACTGAAACAGGTTGCCCAGGGCAATTCTGGGTGCCCCATCCCTGTAAGTGTTTAAGGCCAGGTTGGATGGGGCTTTGAGCAACCTGGTCTAGTGCCTTATATTGTATAATTCTAGGAAATCTCTTCAGCCAGTGCTGCTGCAGCTAAATAGCTCTCCCCACCCCCACTTCTTCCAAAAGCTCAGTAGTCACCAGTGAGTCCTTACAGATGCCTTTCCTCCCTACCATGACTCTGTCACTTCTTCCAGGTTGCATATATGACCCCTAGTTGGATAGTTTTGGTCAGTGGTTTGGATTTTAGGGGTGAAGTATTTTCCAGGGTTGTCTTCTTTTCAGAGTAAATGGTCCAGCTGGTATCAAAGGGTGCCCTTCATTATCTCTGGCAAAGTATCTCTGCAATCACTGAGTTAAACTACCGCTTTAAATACACACTTCAATTCTCTAGCCAGATCCTGTTAGATAATGAGGAAACTGTGGTTCTTAGCAGTGAATTCACTTGGTAGCATACCCAGGGGTTTTTGTGCTCCTAATGCAAGTTACAGAACAGGCACTAAATAATTATTTGACCATCTAATATGGTCTTTTTACTTTGATGTGAATTACTGCATCCCCATTGTCAAACTCAACATCCAAGGCAGGGCTAGGCAGCGGAGAAGTCCAGAGTATAGATGTCAGTTCTCAACTGATATAGACTTAGTATTTCATTTACCAGACATCATGCATAGCATTGTCCTTGCCAGTTGCCTGCCCAAATGAGAACTGTGCATTCAATCAACAAGAGAACTAGGGGTGCACCTTTACAAATAGTAGAACAGTGAAAAAAAGGTAAACAGATGAGATACTGGAGCTGGCTGACTTGAGGATCTGTACGTTTGTGTGTTTTTTCCCAATATTGTGCTGACACTGTATCAAGTGTCCACCCTAAATGCATAGGAGAATTGGGAGAAAAAATTACGTAAGTGAAATATTAGAATTTACTTTTGCCTTTGAGGAAATAGTGAGTTTGACTTGTTCCTTACAGACATAATTTATTTTGATGAAATTATTCATCACTTAGTCTATGTTTTTTGTTGGAATTTTTTCATGATGGATTTCTTTTCTTTTTTTTTCTTTAAGGGCTTAATCCAATGAAAAGACAAATTGGTTCTCTCCTGCATGTTTCAAACCTCAAATGATGCAGGATGCACTAAGGCATATGGCAGATGTATACTTTGATATGCTGGGAATATCAGAGTTTATACACATGATTTATAATACAGCTGGAATTTCTAGAGCTAAGAGACGAGATGAGGATGACAGATATGCTGAATAATAAAATGTATTTCATTTCAAAAGAATACAGAAGTGACAATTGCTCATGCATCTTATTTCCTTTTGTATGTTTTGCTGCAATCTCTCAATGAAGAGCTAGATAAAAATAAATAAATTAACACGTTCTGTGGCTGATTGTGGGACATTGTATTCCAAACTAACAGCCATCAATAACAAAAGAGGGTAAATATAAAATAGCACCCTTTCACAGTGCATCCTTAGTTAATTTAGTGATCATAAATGGTGTTGCAAAGGGACAATTTCCTGCCATACAGTGCTCTGCAAAAAACCCCACACGTTCCTTAAGCTTCCTTTAATTCGAGAACACTCCAGTTCTGGCCTTCTTTCTTGTTTTCTCTTTGACCAAAAAAAGGGTTTGTGGTCTCTTAATGACTTCAACATGACCCTGTAGTTTTGGCTGTGTAATAACAGGGTGAGCTGGGGTCCTGTGGGTGCACTGTTGGCCCAAAGTGGTGCCATGCCGGGGCTTGGGTTTTCCTATGGCTTCCTGAGATGTTAGAGACACCCAGATGCTCCTTTTCAGGAAGTCCAAACTTTCATTTAGTACAAAAAACTATAGAGTCAGGATCTGGTTTACTGCTGTGTATGCTGAAATCCCCTCCTTCTTTTCACCTAGACATAGAGGAGAATCTATCTTTAAAAAATTCTACTTTCTTTTCTAGCTTAGTTCAGTAGGAGATCTTGATAGCTGGAATGACATTCCTTGTCTCATAATGATTTGCTTTTTTATTTTTAAACTCCCTAGCTTCACTTTCCTGACCTAACCATCTTTTTGGAGGGTGTTGTCATTAAACGGAAGATTTCTCAATATTCAAGAATATCCATTACTTAGTGATGCCAGCACTGCCTTAGATTTCATATATAAATGAAAGTTAAAATAATAATAGATATGTCAGGTAATTATAAAAATTAAAATATAAGCTGTCATTTAACAAAGGTGTACACAGGGAGTTCATAAAATCAGACTGGTTTCCACACCCTCATAATACAATGTTCATATGACCCCTCAGTAATTGTATTTTATGAACTTCACCACATCGAACTGTGAACATGTCTTAAATTTCTGGATATTCTATTACCACCTGCAGATTTTCAAACAGAGAAACCTAATAAATTATCAGCAGAGGGATTCAGGCAGTTTCAGAAAGAGAGCAACTGTTGTATTTGTAAAGTCTAGTAAAAATGATTTTACCAATAACCTGTGGTAAAGCAGGGGATTTCCTGGGATTCAGCCATTGTACAGCAACTGTTTACTGCAGAGGATGACCAGTCCATTGACAGGTCTGAACAAGCTGAAATTAATATGATTTCAGTCTCTGGATACAGCTGAAATTCATATAGAGGCTCCCTGTGCCTCAGGCACTTTCATGTGCAGTCTGGCCTTGTCTTCTTAAATGCTGTATGAGGATGATATGTGGGTTCCAAAATTACCTACTGTCACTGAAAGTATTGCCCTTTACTTCCAGTGACCTTTTTCAGCTGTAAGAAGCCATGGATTTTGGACTTTTTTGTTTGTTTGTTTTGTTTGCCAGTCTGAGCCTTCATGTTGCCAGCACCAGAGTAACCATTTGGATGGACAGGCAAAACAACTACATGCTTTGGTAGGATTGGCTTTGGTTCCAGTTGAAATCAATTCCACTAGTTCCAAGAATGTCTTTTCCTGTTGATACCAGAAGATATGTTGTTGAAGCCAAAAAACCAGCAGATTATATTTACCTGTACTGAGGAAAAATCCAGAAAGAGTGGCAGAGTGATGCCTGAATCAGTTGTCTTAAAGCTCTTATGAGAGAATCCATGCATAGATTCTTGTCTATTATAAAATATAAACTAGCAAAGCCAAGTCAATTTAGACAATATGTTAATTATTCCACCCTTTGCCCTCAAAGAAAAGTACAAAAAAAAAAAAGAACATTGAGAAATATGAAAGAAGTTATAAATACATTTTGTCTGCTGCAGGCTTCTTCTTGTCTTTCCTATAAAGCTATAGACATAATTTAAACCTTTTTTTTCTTTCTGTTACAAATTATTCTGTAGACTTCTGAAAAAAAAGTCCCATACAGGACAGGAGTGCTATGCAATTTTCAGTGTACAGGAATAAATATTTTTTGTCACAATGTAACCCTTGCACTCTGAGCATTTGATTCAGGATCACAGGATGTTGATGTTATGGAGATTGTTTAATTAGTCACAAATAACGTGGAAGAAGAATGAAACTTTGTGCCTGTGTGCTGTTAATTATAAATAACTTGATTTCAATTTATATTTGCACCGTATTTTATTTATTTGCCAAACAACATTTACAAATGAAAGTTCAGAAGGCAGTAGCTGGCCATGAGAATTTACCTATGTAATAAGGGGTAAACCTGGTAAAGCTCTTTTGGGGACTTTTAAAGGCACTTACTCCATTGATTGTATCAGCCTCTGTGGCACTTCAGTTATGAAGCTTTAGCAGTGCTTTAAAACATAGATGCAAGTTAGAGAGGCCAGATTCCTGCCTCCTGCTTGCTTTTCATAACATGCATATAGCTTTGGGTATTTTTTGTTGAAGAAGAAAGATATGATCAGAGCAGGTTCAGATATTCCTAAACTAGCGTTCACCTAAATCTGACAGGGAGATGCAGAAGCACAGATACACAGCTACAACCTTGTTTCCAACAAAAATCTTATTACTGTACTTGAGCGTTATCAGCACCTGAGCTCTGCTTCTGCCTGTGTCACACAGGTTTGGCCAGGGAAAGTGCAGTATACAAATACTTGAACTGTCCCTGGAAACAGTTGTTATTGGCTGACCAAATTACCACAATTTGTGCAGTTGGTTCTCATTAGCCATAATGTGAACATGCAGATCTCTCTATTCAGGCTCACTAATCCCTCTCCTTCCTGTGTGGGAATTTTTGTGCTATTCTTGGCAAAAGTAGTGCATTGATTTCCAAGTCTCTTTAGAAGAAACTTCAACATGTACATGAGAGGCATGAGAAGAAGATGATGGGACTGTATCAGTAATGAGATATTTTGAAGTTATTTTTTGTCCCTTTACTTCCCTCCCTCCTTTCACATCTCCTCAGTAAACTCCCTGCTTTAAGGAGCTCAGAAGTCATAAAACAATTATCACCCCATACGCCCTCTTCACAACTACTCTCAGGAATGGAAAAGTGTTTTGTATCATGATTCCACCTCCCCTTCAGGCAGAGCAGCTATCCTTTGCAGTCACATACAGAAAAGAAATTAATTTCCTTGGATTTGTGTTATGCAGTTAAAGCATGGCGATTACACAGATATTGTACAATTGTTACTGGTTGTGTCATTTGTATAGGCTGAACAATTCTGTTTCTCCGACTGTGAGGCAACTTGCATTAAAGGTAGGAGCTAAGGCTGTCATCTCTTGTGACTTTTTGGCACAGAGGAATGAAGATTATTCCTCTGGAGGAAGTTGTTTCTCAGTATTAGTCTGTCCTTTGTTATCTGTCTGTATAGTATGCAGATGCAGCAATGTGAGATCTAATGCAGATGCTTTGTTCTGTATCTTACAAGACTGAGTAAAGTCAGATGGCTACAGTGTAGAGGTTATGATCTGATTATAATCTCCATCATTTGGTCTGTTATGGTGCCTTGAGAAATTGAAAACTTTAACTTCATAATAGAAATATTTGAACTGAATGAGGTAAGATGGGGACATGGGCTCTTCATGTTGACTGAGCTGTTGTGGTAATAAAAATAGTGATACTCAGCAGACCATCAATATTAAATATTTTCCCATGGCAAAATGTAGCATTATCTGTAGTGGAAAACCACCTTGCCTTTTCTCTTGTGATATTACAAGGACCTACTTTATGTTTGGCTAGTTTATGATTTACATTTCTCCTGGTCTTACTGTTGATGTAAGTCTTCAGCAGATGCTGGAAATAGGAGGTATAATACAGAACTATGGGAAGTCCTCACAGCTGTCTGCAGCTTCAGAGTGGATCCACTCTCCAGTCCCTTTGAACAAAATTTGCTGAGGTAGAACACAGAGGCTGTCATTCTAAAAAGCTATAAAAAGAATATGACTACATATATGCGTAACGAGGGGGTAATAATAAGAGGGAGTAATAATAGCTATTTGCATTGCATTTTCAGTTTCATATTTAGGACAATTTGCCATTCAGAAAATCTTTAATTTTCCGATTTCCTCCCTTTCCTTTAAAATATAGAAAACATGCACAAAACCTTAGTGTTGTAGCACACCTATTATTTCAGCTGCACTTCCAAAACATTTATATTTTAGTCAAAATTAGTGTGATGACTTAAGCATTTGAGATATTTGAGATAAAGCAGCACCAGGGGCCTGAACCATGTACAGAAGATATGCACTAATGCTTTGTAATATCTATGTGGCACTGGCTTTTGTCCTCTGTGTCTGCCTTGAAAGGGGGTGATTGCAGTGGAATCTGAGGGCTGTGTTCCTCTCTGTCATTTCAAGCAACAAAAATAGTGAAAAGAAAGGGAAGTTTAACTCTGGTTTGCCATGGCACCATAAAAGATTATGTCATTAGCCTTGATGGAACATTTCATTACACCAGTTCACATTCAAAAATGTCTGGTGTGTTTTTGACTCCTTGTCAGAGCATTTTGAGACAGGACACATTTGGGCAGACTTTGAGCTTCACAATCAAGTGTAAGCATCCCATTAATGCTCATTTTTCTCTGAGAAGATTGATAGTGCTCGCTGACCTCACCACCCATTTTACAAGCAGGAGAATGTTTAAACGACTGGTCTTCATGAGAAGACCTGACAAGTTCTTTGTAGCCTGTCAGGTTGCCTTGCTTTGGAGAAGGATTGAGCCTAAATTATTTTCTCTCTGAGCCTAATGCTTCTGGGAAGGCTGGCAATGGATACTGCAACATTATTGTAACATTTCAGAATCTTTTGAAAGAAGAATATTAGAGTCTATAAGAATTTCTTGTTAGCCTTTATTTCCAAACAGAAACCCCTGTATTTCAAGATCCTTTTGAATCCTGTATACTTTCTTTATCTCCCCCTATTGCACTGTATCATAATAGGTATCAACTCTTGTTGCTGCCTTCGCCTCTGAAAAGTGACTTCTGCTGCTTGTCTCTCCCATGTTACTGCAAAACAGAAAGCCAGGCTTGTGCTGGCATCTGTGCAAGAGTGAGGAATGTATAACAGTATTACATCTGGCAAGTCATATGGATGCCTTGTTTGATCACATCAATCATTGGCTTTGCGGCTGAGACTTTTTAATGATAGTACCAAGCACATTCCAGGTTTCTGACTGAAACAGAAAAGGGTGGACCCAGAAGGATTTTCTGAGAATCTAAATATGTCTCACGCAGAATTCAGAAGCCAGTGCTTCTGATGTAGAAAGCTGTGATGTGGAAATTGCTGTTCATATCCTCCCTACCCTAGGAAGGGCAGTATGAGTTCTGCTGTCTTGGACTACAGAATTTCTTGGGCACCTACAGTCTGGCTTCTGTGAATGTAAAGGCTCTATGATTCTTGATATGATCAAGTGGCTTGCATTTAAGTGCC
>VZTT01035206.1:20597-35696 GCA_013400855.1 Buphagus erythrorhynchus | reverse complement strand
CTTCTCTTTGTGGACAAACCTCTTGTAAAAGATGGTCTAAAGTTTCCCTCATTTTGCCTCGTGACCGTCACAAGGACAGAGACTAAGACCTCAAGGACCCTCCACTTGCTTCAGACAGGAGTTCTGGCCTGGTTGAGGTGGATGCTTGCCAAGTAATTGTGCAGGTGCTTGCTGTGCTGTCACAGTACACTGCTTTTGAGCAGGTACTAGTTGGAGCAGCGTGTTCTACACCTGATCCTCAGAGNCGGCGTGTCCTGCACTTGATCCTCAGAGCCCTCTCAATAGTCCATAAATCTCCCCGCCTCTTGGCCAGATGCCACTTACTTTGGAAAAGGACTATAAAAAAAGTGACTCTCTGGAGAAATCCTTGAAATCTCCCCACAGAAGGAAGATGTGTCTATTGGCAGAGGACCACAAGGACGTCATCCCATCTGTTGGTATCTATTCCCCCACACCCTCTTTCTCTCTCTCTCTTTACTTTGTTTCCTTTATCTCTCCCCTCTATGGCATACTGTGCTGCTAGTACTCAATAAAAGTGCAAAGCTGTGAGTAAACTCACTGTTGTCCCCTGCTGTGTCTTTTGCACCCCGAGATCAAATGAACCATCATGACCCCCGCCTGTATTAAGTCGATTGTGACACCTCTCTCTCACACTCATTAAAAGCTGCTCCCAGAGGGAAAGGAGGCCTGGCTCCCTTACAAATTCCTGGTCCACACCTGAGTCCTGGGTCAAGGATCCCAAATTCCTGGCCTCAGTACCATCCAGTTGCACACCTGCACCCATAAGGTCCCAGACACGAAGTAACCAGGTTACTCACAGCCCCATTATACAATGTTTCTCTGCAGGTTACAGAGACGTTTGTACAACAGGGACTCAGTGATGATTTCAACCTCTGGCTCCCCTGCTGGTTGTGAGGGCCCTCTTTTCTGATCCTTATTATCGAGGTGTCCTGTTTTCCTCTCAGATTTTCTAGTTTCCACAGGGGTGACTGCTGCTGGCTGTGAGTGCCCTTGCAGTTCAGCTGGAACCTGGACAGATGTAACATCTGTGGGTTCCACTGCTGCACTATCCTCCTTTCCCTCTTTAAGGCAGGGGGAGGGTTTCTCACCAGCTGGGGAAGTGTATTCCTTCAGCATCTGGCCATCTTGCACATCTCCTTCACTAGAACCCTCACCAAATCCAGGTGGGTCATTTCTGAGGTGGGCTGTGGGGCAGCATCCCTATTTCCAGGAGTAAGTATCAGGGTTGTTATCCAAGTCAGCATCACCTTAACTCTGATGTTAAATAGAATAGGCATATCAGCAACACCAGCCACTTTATGATGTCATTAGCATTTAGAAGAGATTTGACCTCTTCGAAAACTGGTAAGGTAGACTGAAAGAACCAGATGAGGGCTGGGAGAAAATTTCCCCTGCTGTAATTTCCTCACAGTAGGAACCATTATTAAAGTAACCCCAAAAACATACAGTTAGAGTGTGATAGCCCTGAACCTGTATGCCCACCTTCCAGAGGAAGTTAAAAATCCATTAATTCATCACCTTATTAACCCATAAAGCAAACTAGATAACAGCCACAATAGCCTTAGTTATAGGACCCATGTTTAGATAAGGGCCTACAAATGGGAGAAATATAGCTGTGACCACGTGCCCCCTGAACCAGGGTAAGCTAGCCCACATGTTGCCACCTAATGAGGTTTCTATATGCAGCACACAAAAAAATTACGTTATTCAAGAACTGTTATTCCTTTTTTCACCCTTTTTCTCTCGATGCCCTAGTGCCACACATTGGTCGCCAAAATTTGTCTTCGTTTGAAAGACATGTGTCTGCTAAGGAAGGCAGGAGCCTCTCTTGAAATGGAAAATGTAAACCCCCTCCCTCCAAATTATTATAATTTTCAAATTAAGGGGCTCTCACGCAAAGATATGGAAATAGGAATAACAGTTCTTTACTAGGAAAATTAAAATAAAAATGCAGTAATACAAAAAAAACCACTGACAGAGTCAGAATACAACCCGACACGCCGTCAGTCAGGGGGTTGGTAGCAGTCCCATTAAATGGTGGCTGCAGTCCTCCTGGATGACAGATGTGGTTCAGTTGAAGCAATGATCCTGTAGAAAGGTGTAGTTTTCCTCTGAAGTGGTGGTCTAGATAGACCTGGTCTTCCTCTGGGATCCAGTGGAAAAAGGCTACCTTGGTGTTCCAACTCTCAGTTTTTATCTAGGTAGGAAATGCTTGGCTCCTTCCCCTGGGTGGAGCATCTCCAAATGGGATGATGTAATTTTATCGGTCATATAGTGGGACTCAATGGCCCATTAAGAGAAGATATTTCCCTGGAGGAAGGATGGGTTGTGGAACAGCTGGCTTTAACAGCTGACCCATTAACAGAGGATGTCCTCCCCAGAGCTATGAGGGATGGGTCATTGAAGAGATAAGTACACTGCTCCACCTGGTTTCAACAGATGGTGATAGAACACAAACTGCTGGTTACATCTTGCATTGAAACCTAAGACACTACCCTTTGTAAAGTCGTGTGGTTTTAATTATTATTATTATTGTTCCCTTGGACAAAGTATTATGGTAAATGAAAACGGGAGGCTAGTTGATGTGTAAGGCTCCTCTTCAAAATGGCCTACTGATCAATAAGTTTTGCTTCAGGTCTGTACGGTCACACTGATCATTTCTTCTTCCTTGTTTTGTGGGTTTGGTCAGCCTGATGATTCAGAACTTAAGAAGCACACACCTGTACTTTACCTCCTTTCTCACTGTTTTCTCAAGCATCTGCTTCCAGGGCAGCCATACAAGAGGATTTTAAGCATCTGATCACAGCTACAAAAAAGTGAGTTTTTATATCAGAAAAATTAGGAATGGCAGGGTGGAGGGGGAGGTTTGGTATTTTGAATCTTGTAGCTAAAGGTGTTCATACTACTATGTGAATTAACAGTATGTCTCAATAGTTGGACCTAACCTCAATTAACTACAGTGAGGCAGGTACAACAGCATCTTTTTACTAGAATTCTGTGTTGCACTAGCTACTTTCATGGTAATGCAAGCTTTTAAAAATTAATTTGCAGCTACAAACTATTTTCTTCTCAGCAATTGAATGCATTCATAGCTAGGCTACTTATGTCTTCTACAGAAAACTTGTATTTCTGATATGCCTAACCTGAGTTGTAATTGGCTTCTCATCATGCTGGAAGTGCTGTGGTTCCACTGATGTTAGTGAGAATAACAGAATAAGGCTATGTGAAACAATGTGATAGGCTGACCTTAACTGCCAGCCTCCCACCCAGTTCACTCTCATTCCCCCTATTCAACAAGACAGGTGAACAAAACATCAAGAAAAAGACCATGGGTTGACAGAAAGCCAGTGAGATCAGTTACCAGTTACCAGCATGGCCAAAACTGAATCAACTTACAGAAAAGTAACTTAATGTATTGCCAATTAAGAGTACAGTAACAAGAAATACAAACAAGATTACAACCACCTTCCCCCCACATTCCTTTTCTTTGGAGGCTCATCTCCATTCCTTCATTCCTGACTCCTCTACTCCTACACACACACAAACACACAGAAAAGCCATATAGAGGATGGGGAACAGGGGCCGTGGTCTGCTCATTACAATTTGTCTCTGCCACTTCTTTCTCATCATGCTCTTCTTGCTACAAGAACAGGTCCCTTCCATGGAGCACAATCCTTCAGAAACTTCTCCAAGGTGGGTCAAAGACTGGTGAAAGGGATATTCCATACCATAGAACACCATACCCAGTATATGGGGGGTGTTGGCTAGAGGTGATGATTGTTTCTGGGGGAAAGTCTGGGCATAATTAAATTTTATTTTGTTTCAATTATTAAATCATTTTTACCTGAACTCATGAGTTTTAGTGTTCTCCTGATTCTCCCTTCCATGCCACAGAGATTGGTGTAGGGGAGAGAAAGTGAGGAAGCACCTGCGTAAGCTGCTGGCAAGGTCAAACCATGACAGGAGTCCTCCATGCAGCATGAGTATCTGCTCCAGCATGCTCCTTAGTGAACTGCAGGGGGGAAAACCTGCACTGCTGCAGGGAGAAAACCTGCACCACCACAGTCCTATGCTTTTGGTATCAGCAGAGTGTCATGCTTTTCTCAATCTTCTCTCTCTGAGCTGCTGTGTATCATTTTTAACTCTATTATGAGCATGTCATCACAGAGGTGCCAACCACCAGTGCTGCTGACTGTCTTAGCTTTGGGCAGCTGTGGGTCTGTTTTGGAGCCAGCTGGTGCTTGCTCTGTCCAACACCTGAGCAGATCCTGCTCTTTTCTCACAAAGACCACTACTGAAGTCTCCTGCTGCCAGCAGCTTGCCATGAAAACTCAATATAGATCAAGTCTTCTGGCTTCAGCCACTGAAACCACCAGGTGCTACCAAAGTTAACTCCAGCAAAGTTCTTGAAAACTATCAGGATAGCTAAGGACTTTAAATCTCTACATGAAAAGCAGTAGCATGTTTCTTAATTTCTCTGGTAATTATGCGAATAATAACCTTCGCAATAGCAATATTCTTGATTTCCTAAAGCAAAAATAATAAAAATCAATGTAACTACATAGCAAGGAAGTTCATTTGACATATAAAATCAATATATTTTACCCAAATGGTTGTATACAGTCTACCAGCTATGTGACACTGCTCCAGCTTTTAGCTTTCCTTTATATTTTATTTCTTTCTTCCACTAGGGTGTATGGGAGATCAATAAATCAGGCCAGTTTTAGCCTTCAGAACAAAATATACCAACACTGACTAAAAATACACTTTGCCAATGGCTAGCTTTTATTTGCTCTCCATCAATACCACTGCATTTTCAAAATTAGTTTTTAGTAATCTTGTCTGAAATCAGCTGTAAATGAAGAGTTGATGCCATGCTGATTGCACTGATGACTATGGTTCTCCACTTCATTAGCAATCAAGGTTCAGCTGCTTGGGTTTGAAAGCCCTTTGATGGAGAGGAGAGATGCTGAAATCAAAAGGAGACAAAATGCTTTATCTTTATTTCAACACCTTTGGTGGTGTTGTGCTCCTTGATCCTTCCAACACAACAATAAAATGCTGAGGAATCTCATCTTCACCCAGGATTGTTTATCTGATTTCAGGAGCTGGGTCTCACCAAGCAGGTTTCCTCTTTATTCTACAGAATTTTTCTGTTTTCCCTGTGTTTGGTGTCCAGGTGCTCATCTGCCAGGTTTTCTACCTGAACTATTGTTCAGGTGTACTCCTGCACCTTGGCTGTGCAACTCTATTGCAAGTCTCTACAGCAAGTAACTTAGTATTGTTTATGCTTTGTGGCATTACAAGATGCTTACAGGTTGGTACCAGTTACGTCATTACCAGTATTACAGTGCTAGAAAATGCTTACATATTGCTATAATTTATCCTATTTTGATGTGTTTATGACAAGGTTCAAGGCATGCAAATACTAATTAGGTTATTTTTAGTGCAATTCTACTTTATGGAAAGCAACAATCTTCTGCTTTTGCTAAAATTTATTTCCTACTAAAGATTTGGCTTTCTTGTACTCAAAAATCGGCAAAGGCAAAAGAACTGTGAACTAATTTCCACACGAATTTAACACCCTAGGATAATGAATCCTTGAACCTACAGTTTACAAAATAAATGCTGTCAGGCACTTTCACTCTAACTGTTAATTTGGAATCTTTACCATCAAGATGATCTTCATGATCAAGAGCATAATTTTGCTGTGTTGGAGCCCTTGCTCATGCCTCAAGGCTGTCCAAAGAACCGGCTGTTGTTATCATGTAGTGTAAAGGAATGTAAACAGCAAACCCAAGTGGTACAATACAGGATAGTGTTTCTATCTACACTGCCTTCTCCAGCAACTCTTTTTCAATTCCCTTTACTTTAAAATATGATTTGTATTCACTTGGGTTCCCACTATGCATGTTTAGTTTAACAACGCCTCGACTAGTCTCTGTGATTACCAGGACATTTAAGTATTTTACAGAAAGTAGTTTCATACCATCTATCAGTTACATGACATTCCTTCAGATTTCCTTTAAATTTCCTTTATACTATCAGGATGTATAGGAGACTAACAACTTCAGAGTTTCCATAACTAGAATCGACCAGGCTTCCAAACATTAAAGTCTGTTATATTTGTTTAAATATTTATTTGTATAATCAGCGTCTTGTCTTGAAACTTAAAGTTCTTGGCAACTGCTTTGTTGTACATTTCATAGTAGGCAGAGCATGTAATTTTGTACATCTGCTTATCAATTGATCGAGATATGTGGCCTCCTGCATTTTTTACTGACACCAAAGAGCCTCTCCCACTAAAGCATTAAGCATTATCACAGAATCACAAAACACACTCAATTGGAAGGGACACACAAGGATCATCAAGTCCAACTCCTGGCACAAGACAACCCCAAGAGTCACATTGTCACCGAAACAGTGAGATAAACAGAAACCCTCCAACAACATCTTTTCAGTGTTAGAGAATTTAGGCATTACTTTATTCTGGCCAGAATGTTATTCTGGCCAAGATGTGCAATAGAAATTATTTCATCTACATATGCCTGTGTTATGCAGAAAATCATTGCATAACACAGGGTTCTTTTATCTGATTTTTCACATATTGATATGTGAAAAATCATACAAAAATCATACATACAAAACCCAAAGAAATTCTCATTCATTGTTCCAAATTACACAATTCTTAGTTTTCCCTTCTGCTTCCATGCTAATTTGGTCCTCATTCTTTGGTTCTCTTATCAGTCTTTTCCCAGACCAGGTGACCGCTCCAGGGGGTAATGTTCGCCAAGGTTCGCTTATCTCCTGTGTATCTTCTGGCCGCTCCCAATCCATTGATTTTAAACTCATCAGACCTCGCCCAGGCTCGGTGAACAGAGTCTTTTGAAGAGAAACTTCAATTCCCCTCCCCCCAGACAAAGACGAACAAACCCCTGACTAGAGTTACATAAAAAATTTTAAAAGTTATATATTTTCCAACAACACCGTGCGTCTGATAACATTGCCTAAATACTTCTCGAACTTTGTCAGGCTGGTGCTGTGACCACTTCCCCGCGGAGCTCATCAGGGTTGACATCTAACATCATAAACTGCGATATAACGAGGCAGGTCCACATACATCTGGTAAACAAATAGCTGAGTGGGGTTCTACAAGGCTCAATATTAGGGTCAGTGTTTTTCAGTGTTTTTATAAATCACTTGGATGCAGAGAGTAAATGTACGTACGTAAGTCTGCCAGTGATACTAAAATAGGAGGAGCCACGGCTCCCTCCAGGGCAGGGAGGCTGTACAGAGACCTGGAGAGCTGGGCAATCACCAACCTTTTGAAACTCAACCAGGAGCTAGTGCCAGATTCTCCTCCTGCGGCAAGGTAGTCCTTCTTACACAGGCAAGTTAGGGGACAGGATGCTGGAGGGCACCCCTGCAGAAAGAGATGGGGGTGGGGGGTGTTGGGCTGATGGCAAATCGAATCTGAGCCAGCAGTGCCCTGGATCCAGGAGGGCCAACCCTGTCCTGGGAGGCATCAGGCACAGCATCACAGCCAGGCAAGGGAGGGGATTGTCCTGCTCTGCTCTGAGCTGGGGCAGCCTCACCTCCAGTGCTGGGGGCTGGTTTGGGTGCCACAATATGAGAATATTAATATGAAGCTATTAAGGAGTGCAGAGGAGGGTTAGCAAGGTAGTGGGAGGTCCCAAGGGTAAGATTTACAAGGAGCAGCTGAGGTCCCTTGGTTTAATTAGCCTGGAGAAGAGAAGGCTGAGGGGTGATAGCACTACCCCTACAGCTGCCTTGAGGTGGGCAGTGGGAGTATATGCTGATCTACCCTCTCTGGTGAGCAGCAGTAGAGCACGAAGAAATGGAACAAAGCTGCATATATCATCTAGCGTTGGGTAGTCCTGCAGGGAGCTGGACTTAATGAGCTTTGTGAGTGATTCTAAATCGAGATTCTCTGTGATTCTAGTGTTCTATAAGCTTCTCACAGGTTGTTCAAATTTATACCCTAGAAGACTAACATTTCTTTCTAAACTCAATGTTGCTTTTGAAAAACAAGGATGTGCCTTGACTCTTACCTATTTAAGCCCCCTTAAATTTGGCCTCATGTTTATTACTGTTGCAATCAGTACAGTTTCAGAAAATACACCAGTCTGATAAATCACACTGTCACCTTTAAACATGTTTCTATGTTTCTACCAACACATCAAGAGCTTCTTACAAAAAGTCTGAGAAAGATGCTCCAGGTGATAACAGACACAAAAAATGTAAGTGACAAATCTTTTGAATTGAGCATTAATTTTATCAAGCAATCTCCTGTTTCTCAGCCAAAGATCCATTGTTTCTCAAAGAATATGCTATCCAATGCTAAGAAACACACCTGAACACAATTGAATAATTATAATTTCACAACCTTCAAAAACTATGCATCAACTTATTTCTCTTGTCAATTTTGTCCCCACATCAAGTCTGAAGGTTACAGCAAGAGCTGGTTGATTCCCTTTTTCAGAAGAATAATTCTCTAATAAATTAGGGTTTTTTCAGCTGAAATAATTTTTTTCATAGAAAAAAAAAGATAACCTGAAGTGATTTTTTAATGATTATCTATGGAAACTACAGTTTTTGATAAGTCTATATGCTTTTTCACAAACCCATCTGTCTATCTTGTTATCCCAAACAAATTTTGGACCTGCTGGCTTATTCAAATTAAATTATTATTAAAAATTTAAAAACTAATTTTCTAAAAATTTTGTGAAAGCGATGATTGAAAACAGGAGAAGCAGTGGAAAAAGTTTATTAGTAGTTACTTGGCCCAGATAAGACTGTACCATGATAAAGAAAAAGAATCTCAATGACCCAGCTTTCCTACTGTCATGACAATGAGAGAAACTTGAGTCAGAGCTCCTGATTATCTGCAGTTGCAAATAAAATCCACACATCCATTCATCAGACGCAATTCTTCTAAGCAGTACAAAAAATGCTGTCTTTTTTGTTTTGTGTTTTGTTTTGCTTTCTTGAGGGGATTGTTTTTTTTTTTTTTATTTTAAGCTGATTTTCATTTTTGGAAGAAAAAAGAGTTAAAGCTTTCCCTTTTTTAATAACATAAAGAGAAAAAATGTTGAAGCCGAGGATGCAAAAGACTGTGGGGTTTGTTTATAATGTTTTTATAAAAAGAAGTACTTTTGAAGTAGACAGAGAGGTTTTTTTCTACTTTCAGAACCGTACCTGGAAATCTTATTTCTGTATTTCTTATGAACACTGAGACATAATGAGCTTATGATTCTGCCAGTTAAGAGAGTCAACATAAAGACTAATTAACACAGTCAACATAAAGACTAATTTAGTTCTCACAGGATTTATTAAGCTGATTTGAAGGAGCAGAAAATTTTGTTTTGTTTAACTTAGATTGCTAAAATGATGCTAATAATTTAAATGAGGATTCTCCTCATTCTTTAGTTAGTTTATTTTCTTATGAAAGAAAAAAAATTACAGAAGAGGGAAAATTGAAGTTCAGAACTACAGCCTCTTTGTCAAATAGTGTAGAGTTTACATTATGAATATATATAAATACAGTACAGTGAAGTACCACCACTTATGTGTCATTAAGTTATGCAGTAATTTTGTTTCTGTCACATCATTCCATTCCTCCTGGTTCAGCAGCCTACTGATTTATTCAATTTTATTTGCATGGGTCAGACATTTTGCTTAAAATAAAAGCACAAAGAGAAAACAAAAAATGGAAAACAAAAGGGGAGAACAAAACAAAAGCAAAATTCAGCATGGAAGAGGCAGAGATAGAGCAAAGGTTTCTAGAGGTGAGACCACAAGTCTCACATTTGGATGAAGTGCCTGTTCCCAAGAATGAAGTTATCACTTTGGCTGTTCAGTCAGCCAAATAAACTTCACCAATCTTTTGTCCCTAACATTGATAGAATCCTTCAATATACACCATTGGGTACAAACATTGCTTGAAACAACAACACTTTTGATAACTTGAAAACCTCCAAAATGGCTGACAATCTCAAAAAGCAGAATTCTAGAAAGCTATTTGTAAGAGGTTATTTATTGTTAGAGTAATCCTTCTGCCTGTGTTTAGTCAAATAGGCTCAAATGTTCTGATCTCAAGTTGATCAAGCCATGCCACTACTCCTTCTTATGTCAGAGTTCTTTGCTAAATGCTGCTCCTTACCTTAACATGCCTTTTGTACTTTGGTTGATCAGACTGCTGTACACTGCTTAGACCCACAAACCACTCACAGAATAACAAGATGTGGGAAAAAATAAGATAAATAAATGGGGGGTGAGAAGGGGAAGTTTCTGGGGAGATTGGAAGCTCACTTATTATTTTTTTAAATTTGATCAAAAATATTGCAAAGCAAAAACATCCACCAGATAATATCTGCACTTGCATCTTTGCATTTGCATAAATTATGGTTTAAGTTGAAACTACAAGAGGTCTCAAACAAAGTCTCCCATCCAAAAAACCCAAACCTGCTTCAGAGGCAGAAGTGTGTAGACACCAGGTTTCACTGGTCAATGGTCGCAGAATCAGATGAAACACAACCTTGAGGAAAAAAAATCTGACTGAGTGATCCGATCAGCCAGTAGGTTTAATAAGCTTTGGAAGAACAATTTCCTCATAGTATTTAATTTCTCATATTCAGGGAAAGATATTTTGACATTTGCAAATAAATAATTTTGTACCAAAGATACCTCACTGTGTCTTCAGTCTCTGATATAATTTTCCCCAAAACTTGTGAAGACTTGAATATCTGACCAGCTACTTCAGTCAAAATGGATCATGGAGCGTGTCCTGGTTTCACCTGGAGAGAAGAAACTCAGGGAAAAGTTCTCTCTGTGAGAACTGCCTCTGGAAGCTGATGAGACCAATTGGAGGCTGGTTTAGTTATTGACAGCCTGAAGAACCAATTGGAGAAAGTTAGTTCGCTCCGTGAACACACATTTTGAAGGAGGTAACCCGGAAAAGAGCTCTCTTTCTTTTGCAGCAGCAGTGCAGGTAACACCGGCCCGGCCTGGCTCCACTGCAGGGCTGCGGGCCTGGCAGGGGGCAGGGCCGGGCCGGGCCCCTGTCCGGGGAGCTGGCATGGCCCGGCAGGGAGAGGGGGGCCATCCACAGTGGCCAGGGAGATCCAGGGTGGCTGATTAAAATCCTAGCTACTCCTTTCTCTTTTTCCAGCGCGGCTGAGTTTTTGAAATCTTGGCACAGCTCCAGCATTGTAACCTTGCTTTTCTTCCTCTGTGAAATCTTAACTCTTTCCATGTTCAGATAAAACTTGCAGACTTTTTTCAATTCTCCTCGGAGTGAGAAGGAAAAATGAAAGAGCTAAGTTTCTTTAGATGGAAGGAGAATGAGGAGATGCTGTGAAGATGGCTGAAAATCTTTTTGTAAGATCGTAGGGATGAACTGATATCACACTGAAAATTCCTATCAACTGTGAAGAAAAAGACATGGGGGGTTGAAGTGTTCCATGTGATAGATGATTTGACCTGAAGTACCTGTCTTGAGAATCTTTGCCCCGAGGAAAGAAGGGGATTTGAGTTTTCTGAGGAGAAAGCATGAACAGAGAGAAAAGAGATGAAGAGAACATTTGCTTTGGAACAGTTCATTCTTAAAAGTAATACCCCATGAGTTTAACATAGCCCATAAGCACAGCTTTGGGAGAGCTGTGAGGATGGGAGGAGCTTCACGACTTTGCAAGTTTTTCCCGGGCGGATGCAAATCGTGAAAGTGAAGCCACGAGAGGACTGGGTTGTTTTTGCCCCCCTCACTTGTGGAGAAGTCCCTATGGCCTGACAAGAAGAAACTTCTCTCTCCAAAATGAACTGAAAAAAAAAGACTGTTTAAATTGGAAATTGACTGAAGTAGTCTTTGCATGTTTGTCTTGTTGCTATAAAAGTTGGGAGAGGGGAGGAGAGAATGGTCTGAAGATCTTATTCTGAATTTGTTTTTTTCTTTCACTGTGTAGTTAATAAAGTTTTTATACCCTTTTAAGTTTTAAGCCTGCCTTGCTCTTTTGCTCCTGGTTCTGTCTCACAACAGAAAATAAGTATATTTAAATTGGCAAATCAAAACTATGACATTTTTGGTGCGTTGGCCGAGAAACTCAAATTAAACCAAGACAGAGTGGTTAGGATTACTGTACATTTCCAGTTTCTGAGCAAGAACCATTTTTTTCTTTTTCTATTTACACTGACATGCTTTGAAATGAATCTCATTCCATGTATTGTCTCTCAAAATTTCAAGGCAAATATTTACTTATCCTAAAAATTTAGGCATGTATCAGTTTCCAAATTCTGCACCTACTAACTGCAATACATTTAGAGAAACTTTTGATAGTGACTACAGATTTGCCCTTACTTTAGGTCTGTGGTCCCAGACCAACGACAATGATGGGATTGATAAATCTCCCATTGACTATGGTAGTACAGGACTTGGTACTAGCTAAGATGTTAGACTGGTTTAATTTTGTGAATTTAATTGTGAATTTTTGTCATGTATAATTTTGAAATTCTCTTTAATCCTTGAACTGTATGACAAACTGCTATAATAATCATATATTACCTATGTATCAGTAGTTGTCAGCTGCATTTAGCTCTTTTTACTTCTGTTCACACTGATCCTTAGAGTCACATTTCATCTATGAATTAGAAGATAAAGAGAAGGAATGTATGTGCATTTGCACAGGAGCATACACTGCTATCACTTTTCAAATAACCGTCATGATCTCCTTTTGTTTCACAAAGCAGGAGATCCTTCCCTGGATTGGAATGTGACTAATCAGGGAAGAATTCTTAGCAATTAAGTGGGATTATATCGGCCTGTCATCTTTCCCCATCCCCCTGCAAAAAATGATTATGAAACAAAACGTCCTCTCCAGAAGTCTTTAACCTTCCTTTTCTCAGACATTCCCATCTTAAAATAAAAATCCTGCACATCACCCTACCTGATCACTCTTTCTCAAGAGATGTTGTCGGTTCGGGACAGGGAGTTAGTACAATGCGTAGCTATGTAGTTTGAAAACCCTAAACTGGTATTTTTGTGTTCATGGTAATAACTTCACTGGAATCTTGTTTCCATTGAAAGCCCAGTTTTCCAGAATCTGATTTAAATTGTCTGTTTAGAGCTAACATTTCTGTATTTCCTCTAAAATAAAATTCATTTGTTATGGAAACAATTCCACACTAGAGTGGCCAGTGTCTTGTCCATGAAACCTCTTCTGTGGGTCACCATGACAGAAAGCCATCTCAGCTGTGGTCAAGACGCAAGGCTCAGTATAGCCCATGAATCAAACAACCTCAAAACAAACAAAGCAAACAACCAACCAACCAAACCACTGGGGGGTACAGTAGTGATGCACTATCTTTGGAATCTCAGCTTCCCTGGTGGTCCCCACTTGGTTTACACTTCTCTTTCTGAGGGTCACCAATGTGTGCCAGAGAGGGAGAGTGCACACAGACAGGATTCAGCTCCTTGATTTACATATTTTTAGCAAATATTTTTCCATTTTTTGTGCAGACTTCTCAATGGCTGTGTTTTCTTTCCCAGCTTTTTTGGTTTTTTTCCCCCTTTTTTGGGTTGTTTTTTGTTTGTTTGTTGGGTTGGGGTTTTGTTTGTTTGTTTTGGCTTTTTTTTTGCTTTTGTTTTTATGTACCAAAGAGCAACGGTACACTCACTTAAAAGATCAGAATTAGTTAATCAGCAATTAGGCTGACTCACTAAATAAAGCAAGCCACAGACTTCACATAGTGAGTCCTGCATCTAATCTTGAAATGAGCTATTATGTCTTCAGATGTGTGGTGTCTCATATTTGTTCCAATGTTTAATTAAATGTCCCATTAAGACAGTGGCTCCTGCATGAACTTTCCTGTACCATCTGACAGCCACTGTATCTCATTACACATTCACCTCCAAGACAAAAGAGGCACAGCTGCAGCTGTGAGAGTCAGTAGCATCCCCATGAATTCACACTCTTCCTCCTCTCAGAAGTTTCTTTTGTTCATAGGACTGCAGCATTCCTGCAAAGGCATTTGTTGCTGAATGTTTCTTACGTGCTTTTCCAAAAGTGATACTCTATTTCCTCATATTTGCATGACTCATTTTGAAGAGTCATTAAATTTGCACACTGAAGATGTGTAGGAAGTGGAGAAATAACTGTTGTGTGGAAGTAACTTTGCCTCTGCCTAATGAGAGCACTTTTCTATTAGATATGCTCCTCAAGTCTGTTGGGTCCTTGTTGCCACTATATCCACTTGTAACCTTACCTTTCAAGATCACAATTTTTCCTACTGTTGCTGTAATGAGACACAGCCTCTACTGCTATGTGGAAAGTCTCTTCCACAGAGGTGTGTTGAAGACCAACACTACATGCTTGCTTTTCCTTGCAGTATTCTCCTCTAAATGTTTCTGTACCCACCAACTCAGAACAGTAAGTTACTGGAACAACTTTGTCTGTCCCTCTCAGTTCTATTCTGCTCTTCTCCAACACCCTATTCCAGTATTTGAGCTTTATCAATGTGATAATCTCATGCCTCACAAAGATCATGTATTATTTTGATAGTGCAAAGTGGTCTCTGGGCTACTTTTCAAACACTGCTCTTCCTTAACTTGTAAAAGTCTTAGATACTTTATAAATGAAAGAGATGCAAAAAATATGTAAATTGGAAATGAAAAATTAATAAATTTATTTATTTATTCGAGGCACTAATAAAATTTCTGAGTTAAGGATCAGGCTTGTTTAATATGCAATTTTTACTTCTCATTAGGTTTTCCCATGTAACTAAAACATGGAACATGTGAAAGAATTTTCCAGCTAACAAATGACTACTGCTACTAAGACCTTCTTATCAATGTAGCCATTTAAACAGACTTCTCCCTAGTTTGGACAGTTCCTTACACGCTAATGACTTACTACCTATATTTAATGTAATGATTTCTAGAATATGATAACTTTTTTTAAAAATACTCATTCATTTTGTATGACATCATGAACGTACTGTGTATGTATGCTCCACTTGGGAAACTCAAGGCTTCCTTTTTTTTTTTTTTTTTTTTTTTTTTGTGTT
>VZTT01035206.1:8138-20577 GCA_013400855.1 Buphagus erythrorhynchus | reverse complement strand
TCTTTTCTTTTCTTTTCTTTTCTTTTCTTTTCTTTTCTTTTCTTTTCTTTTCTTCTTTTCTTTTCTTTTCTTTTCTTTTCTTTTCTTTTCTTTTCTTTTCTTTTCTTTTCTTTTCTTTTCTTTTCTTTTCTTTTCTTTTCTTTTTTATTTTTTATTTTTTCTTTTTTCCCCCTCAAGTATTCGTGTGTGTTTGTTTGTTTGTTTGTTGTTTGTTTGTTTGTGTTGTTGTTTTGTTTCCAGTTGTGCTGGTGCTCAAGGGAGTAAAGATCCAGTCTAACAATGAAGAATCATCAATCCTGATGGGTCCTCTCCTGCAAGAAGTGTGCTGTTCATCCTGCAGCTGGGAGAATTGGTTTACAAGCAAAAGATCAGACAGGAACCAAGTCACCAGGCAAGCAGTGATATGGATCTCACCCCAGCTGGGTGCTGCTGTAGATGCCGAGTAGAATGAGGATAGTCTGCTGATCTCAGGTGTCTCTCCACAGCACATTCAGGAAGGAGCAAGAGTCAGAGCAGGGGAGTCCTCAGTTTACTGGATGTCTCACCAGTAATCTATGTTTGACTGCTCCCAGTATTGTAAAATCTGGAAAGACCAATTCAGTGATGGGAAGAAACTATGTCTGTGGCATGATCTTGGAAAGAAAAGAGTGGAAATCATACTTAAATTGGTGGAATACTAAGCTGCCATCCATTACAAATCCAGCACCTGAAATGATTGCTAGAAGGTCCAAACAAAGGCAAAGTATGATATGAGAATGCTGCCTAGCTCCACCAAGGGGTCAGCATGCTCTATGAGGCTCATGAGTTTCTAACAAGGAGAAAAAAAGTAAGTAATTTGCAACAACACATTCTCATGCTAGTGTTTCTACTTGAGGGTCTGTGTTGCCACTGTACCTCTCAGGAAGTTGGCCAAACTGGAGCTGGCACCTCCCTTTCCTTGTTTACAGGCCTCGCATATGGATACCATGGATTTCATCTCTTTAGTCTCCTTCCTGACTAAGCTGTGAATGGGACCTCCTTTTCTTCCTAATACTTCCTACCTCATTAAGAACTTTTGGGGTTGAAGTTGTTCTAGGAAGCTAAATTTTTTTCTTCTTCTTTGCCAAAGACAAAACAAAAGTTTTTAAGAATCACTGAATCATCGCAAATACAAATAAATCTTTATCTGAAGTCTTTATGTTGAAGGATAATTGCATGCTGTCAAAACAATATCAGATTAAAAAAATAAACTCTTGGAGAAGGAACAGTGTAGCTAGGAAGAAAATTTGTTGTTCTGCTCATGCTGTCATCATCCTGCAGCTAGTAAACTAGTAGCTATTTGTAAGTCATGTACAGGGACTAAGGCACTCTATTCACATTGACGAAAATGTCTTAAAATAGGCAGATTATTTAAATAAAGAATTTTCCAGGGCTTGATAGAAGCATACTCAAGCACAAATATCCATTCACTTAGCCAAAAATTACTCACTATGATATTCTATTCACATATGCACAGGTATTCCTTACCAACGGGCATTCTTGAATACAAAGAGTGATTATCGGAATTCCTGCTACTTTTCATTTCAGTATTAATCCTTGCTCAATCTCCAGGCTCTCATATCATACTTGAAACAAACTGCTGCCACAGAAAGTCATCAACCTGAGTTTGCCTTGGTTTTACCCCCCAAATCCATGTATAAAATAGCATAAAATAGATATAACTCTAGAGCTTCATTAAATTTTTAAAATTATATTGATAAATAATAATAGTTATCATTATACATTAAATCCATAGCCATGTGAATTTACATGTGAACTGAATATGTATATGAGATTTATTTTCCTTCTTTCTTTATATTTAATCTTATTTTCCTTTCTCTTCTATCATAGACTGCATATAGTGAAATTTTCAAGTCATTAAAATTTTTGGCAAAACTCCCAAGTCTGACATGGACTCAGGATTTTACTCAGTAAATCTGGTTGACTACTTGCTTCATTTTAATAGTTTTACATTGAATATCTTTTTCTGTGTTGTTTTCATGCTATAGACATTTGTGAAAGCTAGTATTTGAATTAGCTAGCATGCAGCTGTGAGTACCTGCTTATACAAAAAAAAAATCTGAATATTATTTTGCCAGGTTCAAAATAGAAGACATGAGCTGCAGTTGTCCTTTGTGCTCTTTTGATTGATATTCAAAAGCATCTGAAACCTCTTTTGATTTCTCACAACAATGTGAAATGTGTGTCTATTACTTTCAGCATATTTCATGCAAAATGTCCTCAGCAACTTCCACCTAAATCCTGTGCCTTACTTTCATTTATTAGGATGCTTCTTCTCGTTAGGTCTTTTCAATTTCTCCACAATCCTAGACATGCTTTGATCACTCTGGAGTTAGTGGCAAGGTACACTCAAACTCTTCTCATGTAAAAGAATGGGCAAGGCTGTAACTAGAGATAAAGAACAGTCACCACAAAAGCACTGACGGAGTTATTCTGCTCAACAGCAAGCATATACCACATAAAAGGCAGAACAGTAGTAGGACCTGTGAAACAAATAGGAATATTATAAGGTTCTAAACATTTTTAAATAGGAAAGATGCCATTAGATCAAAGAGAAGATAATACATATATGTATTATACATATACATATATGAATGCAGCATATACATATATGAATCTGCATCTCCTTGTGTTTTTGATGGATTTCCAGATTTAATGACTATACGCTAAGAGAAACATTTGAATGGAGGATTGGTAGCTTGATCATTTTGCTGTGTGTTTTTTCACAACAAATCTGGCTTCAAGTGGTAAATGATGCTTCTCTTCCAATTTATAACGTTGTATATTGGGGTTCTTCTGTTTTCTGATGTCTGTGCAAACACTCACAAGGATTTCATTTCTATATTAGGCCCTTCTTTTTTTTAAACAGCTATCTGTCTTTCCAGTATAGATATAGATACAGATATATATAAATAAATATATAAATGTATGTGTGTGTGTATATATANGTTCTGGTTGTGGACACCTTTCCTCTGTGGTGTGATTACCCCTCTGATGCTGCCTGCCAGCTCTCGGTGATCCCATGTGGCTGGAGGGGCGCTGCGGGGAATGGCGTCTGTGTCCCAAAATGGGAGAGGGCAGAGGGGAGAAGCTGCTCACAGGTCCCAGGGCAGGGTCGGTCCTGATGCTCCAACAGGATGTGTTGAAGTCGGTAGGAGATGCAGGAGAGTGTCTGAGCAGGGAGGTTGCGGGATCCCACAGCCAGGGAAGGCAGCTCCCCCGTCAGCGTGGCAGAGCGGAGTTTCTAGCGACCGTCCTGCTCCGAGCCAGACGAGCGAGAGAGAGGCAGAGGCACCAGCCCCTCACCTCAGCTCTTCTTTTCTGGTGTTGCCCCTCTCCTCCCTCCTTCGAGAGAAAACTGTTAACTGAGCTTATGGGTGTAGACCCAAATACTTAGCATAACAATGGGAAAAATTCCACAGAAAGAAAATGGGAAAATTCAACCCTCAACACTTCTCCATTGAGTTCATCAATACTTTTGCTGTCAAGCCATAATACCTGTAGATATTTTTGAGTGAATCATGGTGAAGGCAGTCAAAGAGTTGGACAAACAAAAGCCCCTCTGAAAATTCCAGTGACAGGGAGGCTCACAAAAGTTCTCTTCAGTGACCAACAGTGGAAATCTTCTTGACAACCACCTAAAGTAGAGAACAGCATGATCTCCCTGGAGCTACCCTTTACTACTTCATTTATGCCATTTCAGAACAGTCTAAAATACACTGCAGTAACACTTTGTTGGCAGTGTAAATCACTTATATCACTTTTCTGTTGTGTTACAACATTAATTTTTTTTCTATTTTTCCAAACATTTTTCGCTGAACTGTAGAAAATTTGGGAAAAAACATTATGCTGTACCTACCTTGTTCTTTTCAGATGCATTTTTCTTTTGCAACCTTCTTCAGTGTTTATGTGACTCCACCGCCTTCTTAATCAAGGTATTTCTGTGCTTACCTACATCCAAGATTTTAATACTTCCCCAAATAACACTTCATCTGCTGCCATCTAAGTAAATTACATCTTGATTTCAGTTTCTTCCACAGTGGCACTTGTCCCTTTTGGCCCTGTGTGAGACCATTCAAGCAGGAATTTGCATTCATGTATCTACTTAAGCATTAAGACACAAATGTGTCCATCACCCTAAGCTGCACTTAGCTATACTTGTAGCTTTTGCTAGATTTGGTATCTGGTTTCTCAAGCGGTGGAAAAGGAATAAGGCAAAATTTTGTTAACAACATGTTTGACTCTGAAAGGAAAAGCAGAAAGAGGCACAAAGAGTGTGCAATAGTAATAGCTGAATTTTGCAAATTAATCTTCAGATGTAGGTAACCATTTTCATGGAAAGGTGAATACATTAATAATAATGTAGGAGAGTAAGTCTGCCATAACAGCAGAGGAAAAAAATGACAAGTTTTAGCCTTGACTAACAGAATATTATGTTCAGAGAATCTGTTAGTATTTCATGGACATCTTATTGTCTGACACTAGAAATTATATAATTTGTTTATAATTTTTTCCCTCAGTCCTTGTAATAAATCCAAATTTTACTGCAAAGTTAATTTCTCAATACTGATACATAAATAACTTGCTGACATAAACATATCCTATGCAGAATAAAATCACATGGCAAGTAGTCTTATTGTTCAAGAAAAATTGTCCCTTCAGCTGGAGAAAACTGTGAAGTTGAGACTTCTGTGTTGTCTATACTTCTGAATGTAACTTATTTGATAAAGCTGGGCTTTTCATCTTACTTTTGATGTCACATATTGCTCAGTAACCCCAGAAGACTTCAAACTTTGCACATCTGTAAACAGTATTTATGCATTATTCAAAACACGTAATTTCTCAAATATACTACACAAAATTATATACACTGAACAAAAAATACATGTATTTCAAATCAAATTTGTTCTATGTAGACACTTAAAATACAGGACAGAAGAGAAAGGAAGTGTATGTATGTGCAATATCTGGCTGAGATAGAGCTGTTTTCTTCAGAGCACCCCTTGCTAAGCTTTGCATTTGTGGTTAGAACAATATTGAAAACACAACATTTTGTCTACTGCTGAGCAAGGTTGTGTCTCCAATAGCCTTCAACTGTCACCAAAGGAAGGTAGGCTGCAGCTGGGCAAGAATTTCAAGGGACAACAGTCTCCAAGTGATGGAAGGGAAAAGACACCCCGTATCATGTGAAGTTCTACTCAGCAATAAAAATGTGGAAAAGAAGAAGCAGGGGGTGTTATGGTGCTGGTCTTTCAAAGCAACCTTACATAAGTTGAGGCCTAACTTCCAGACGGACATCTGCCTGACAATGGGAAGTAGTGAATAATTCCTCTTTTTTGCTTTGTTTCCATGTGCAGCTTTTTCTTTTCTGGTTAAACTGCCTTTATCTCAGACAATGAACTTTTCCATCTTATTTCCTCCTGCTGTCTTCTTGAGGAGGACTGGGAGAGCAGCAGAGAGGGCCTCTGGTAGTCATACAAGACAAAGTACAGTGTATTACCACTTGATCCCATTTATCGTTTTTCAGCAGGACTTGAAAAAGACATTGTATTTGTAACTCTTAATATTGATGTTGTATGAAAAAACCCGTGTATCATGCTGAATACAGCATAATGGATAAAGGAGCAAGAGATTTGATACTTTGCTTATCACACTAACTGAACTGGTATTTATTTTCTGGGTCATTAAAGTAATTACACAGTAGAAGCAGTCCTGACAGGTTTCAAGGTAAGATGATGGTACTTCAATATAATTGAACTTATTTGCAAATTTTTGAACCATTCACTTTTAGCACTAATTAATTTGAACAGATGAAGTAGAAACATGAGTTCTGCAGTAAATTAAAATCCTACTATCTTGATAGATTTCTGTTGTGGTTATAAAATCTGTTCCCAGTTGTGGTAAATAGTCAGAATTGTACAGTGTTGCTTTAAGACAGGTGAAGAACTGACGAGCCTGGTTGAGGAAAACATGAGTTGGGCCATTTGTTTATCTTGCATCTGGCTCAAGCAAGGTTTAACAACAGAATGATGTCTGGAGTGGAGACACCCTGCCCCATGTTGTTTCAGTGAGGCACAGAAAAATACTGAACCCCTGAACCAGCCAACTGTCACACTCCCTTCACCAGGAAAAAAAAAAACCAACATGGCTCATTAAGGAGATAAGGATGAGCACCAAAACCCTCTGAAGAAGGTCAGGCAGCCTTTACTGCAATTTCAGTATGTGAAGGAGGAACAAAGTGTTTGTTCTACCTCTTTTTTGAACTATAAATCCTGACTAAAACTGGGACTCTCATTAAGCCCTATTAACAGATTAATTTAAGCATCCTTTGGGATGCAATGCATGAATGACCAAAGACATCAAACCCCACCCATAACGTATGATTGTTCCATCCCATTGGGATGGGCCAAAATTTATAGCATAAGAGATGAGCTTCCGAGCAGAAAAGGCTGGAGTGCGGAATACACACGTGGAGAGGGAAAAAACTTCTGGAGGAGGAAAACATCACTGAAGGGGAAAAATATCTCTGCCTGCTTGGCATTGACTGGTAGAATATGTCTCTCCTCTTTCTCCTCTCCTAAAGGGATGCCCTTAGGTGAGCTTTGTACTTCCAGCTGCATTGTAGCACGCCTGAAAATATTAATTTTCATATTCATTTTCACCACTATTAGAATATCTCTTACAATAATTTCTGATGTGACACATATTAACACTCGGTATTTTTAGTGCATTTATCACTGGCAATCCTGAACGTTCTCTTCTGTTGCTTCAATAAACCTCATTATTGTGAATCTGGATTGTGCACATCACTTTCTGAGTGCAATCAGACCTACAGTAATGGTAAAATGCACCTATGCTTCAAATTCTTCTTTTGAACTCGATTAGACTTACACTGCTGATTGGTTATATTCAGGCCACACCCAGGCCCTCTGAAGGCCAGCTGCAACTCAAGGGGTCTCATTTTCTGCTGAATTTGCATATCCTTAATATGAGACATGGTCATTTGGTATGTGGGTACTTAATTCACTGTTTTTGAAATACGTGTATGTTGACCTAGGTAAGATTACAAAATTGTAATAGCATTTAGATTATATTAGACCATGCTGGACTGATGTGCTAGCTAAGTTAAATACACAAGTAATAAATATTTTAAAATTGTGTACTTTTCCTTTATATTTTGATTTTTCCAAGTGCTGCAGTAGAAAACATCAAAATTAGGTATTTTTGTATTCAGAAATATGCAATTCCTTAGAACCTTGTCTGAAGCAACTATATTTTAGATATACTTTTTGATCATATTATGTATGACATTGAAAAGCGCTAGTGATCTCCACAATAAGACTGTCCATTATTTCCAAAATAGAGGTAATTGCACTTAAGTAGGGATGACTATGTCTTGGAGCAAATATTTACAAATCAGTCTTTTCAATTAGGTTAAATGTCTAAGCGCTAATTAAAAATTCTTTACAGACAAACAAGGCTAATCCAATCCAAGAAAAACATGTCTCATTTTTCATCATCTTGATTCATATCTTATAGTTCATACCCAGAGTGGACCAATCATAATTACGTCGAGTTAATTATATGGGTTTTGCAACATTATATGCTGTTACAAATATTTGCTCTGGGATACAAGTATTTTTTCTTTCCTTTAAATTCAACAAACTGTAATAAAAGACACACTGATGAATGTATATTTATTCAAAATATTGACCAAAAATATATTTTTTTCTTTCTTCTCCCCATGAGTTTTGGAGTTAAATGAACCAGATACACAGGTGCTGTCAGAAGAGGCAGTCCAACCATTTAATTTTCTTCTTACTTTCTTATCTCCTCCCCACCCTTCCCAGCATGCTGATCCAAGTAAAAGGTCCCATTTTGTACTTTGTACAGATATATTTTCAGTGAAAAGGCAGCTCCCACTCACCACACAACTTCACTGTCACTAGATCCAACACAGGCTAATGAGCAGGAGTGCACATCAAAAGGATAAAAAGAAAGGCAGGACCAGTTTGCAACAGCACTGTTTCAGCTTAATTTGAACCAGTCCTGAAGCATCTTCTGAGAATGAAAGATGTGAATAGGATATTTCCCACTAGTTCTTTTAAGTTCAGTTTAACTTTTGACTGCCTAGCAAAGTGGCAGCCTGTAGACTTGTCAGATTTATTGAGTTTACCAATGGTCTGTGGACATCCCGAGTGTAGAAGTTGTGTGATTTTACTGGTCATAAACTTTTATTGTTGTGCAAGCACTTTCCAGGCCTTTAGGCCCTTCCTGAGAAAACGGAGTATGAGTAGAATGCAAACACCTCTCCAGTCCTTCCCACTGCATATTTATTGAATAATTACTGAAACTGTAACTGTTCTTTATCACGTTATCATCGAACAACTGCTGAATACAAAAATGGAATCAAGTAGCAGTATTGAGACCTTGGTTTTCAAATAAAAGAAACTTCTCAGATCTCTCAATATTATAGATAGGCTGTTCCTTACTGAGTCCAGATGATTGATTCAAGCAATTAACTTTCCATAATTCAATAACAGTGCAAGATTCTGCAATTATCTCTACGATTATTTTATATAATTATTTTATATATATTTTATATTTTGTGCCTCTTTTAAAAAAGAGGCACAAAAAATAACTGTGACACAATTGTTTCTCATTAATACAATTATAAGAGTAGTTCTCTCTTCTAGGGGGAAGAAGATTACTTTCATGCAATATATGAATTTGTTGGCCACATTACTCAGTTTGTAGATTGAAAATTATTAATTATTATAAGACACATTGATATAAAATTTACATTAGTTTGAAAAGGGGTAGAAGTTCAGTATGTCAGCCATGGAAATAGTGAATCTTTTTACTACTGAGGTGAAAATCCAATAAACCTGGCCAAACATTTCTGCATCAATTTGATCTAGGAAACAATGAGATGATGAGGATGTGTTTGCAGCGAGTACTCTTACACAACACAAATAATGATGTTGTCTCATGCCAACACCTACTTTTAAAAAATTTTTTGCAAGATGAAGCTTTGATCTGCTACTAATGGATGGGATTGGATACTATTGTTAATTCATAAAGTATCCTATTTACTACATAGTATAGATTACAAATGATATGTAAATGAAGGTAAGTTTAGGAGATAGAGGTGTATTTGAAGATTTTGTTTTTAAAGCTGTTACCAGAGATACGATCTCTCATTTATAATTTAAAATCATAGAATCATTTAGGTCGGAAAAGATCTTTAAGATCATTGAGTTCAACCACCAACGTGACACTAACGAGTCCACCACAAAAGCATGTCCTTAATTGCCACACCTACATGTCTTTTAAATACCTCCAGAGATGGTGACTCAATCATTTTCCTGGGCAGCCTGTATTAGTGCTTGATAACTCTTTCAATGAAGAAATTTTTCTTAATATCCAATCTAAACATCCCCTGGCACAACTTCAGGCCATTTTCTCCTCTTTTGTTACTTGTTACCTGGCAGAAGAGACCAACACCCACTTAATTACCACCTCGTTTCCGAGAGCAGAAAGATCACCCTTGAGCCTCCTTTCTCCCAGCTCCCTCAGCTGCCCTCACAGGACTTGTGCTCCAGACCCTTCACCAGCTCCATTGCCCTCCTCTGGACTCGCTCCAGCATCTCAGTGTTTTTCCTGGATTGGGGCCCAGAACTGAATACACAATTCAAGGTGTGGCCTCACCAGTGCCAAGATCAGGGGGACAATCACTACCCTGGTCCTGCTGGCCACAAGCCAGGGTGCCACTCATCTTCTTGGCTACCTGGGCACAGCTGGCTCACGTTCAGCCACTATTGACCAGCACCTCCAGGTCCTTTTCCACTGAGCTGCTTTCCAGCTACTCTGATCCCAGTCAGTAGCACTGTCAGGAGTTGTTGTCACCCAAGGGCAGGACCCATCACTCCACCTTGCTGAACCCCTCCTGCCATAACTGTAATTTCTAAAATGCATAAACTAAGTCACCTGAGCTTATTACACAGGTATTAGTATATTAGTTATGTACATGTAAATTATATAGCTATGATACAAATGTTATATGCCAATAAATGTATCAGTTCATGATAGATAATATATCTATTTCCAATGTGCTGAGAAGCTAAGCAAAGCTTTATACTGTATAGCCATAGTTTGTCTTTTCCAGGCTAACTGGAAGTAAGAGGACCAGAAGACACTGGAAGAGTATCTGAGAAATAAGCTAAGATTTTCTGATAGCAGGAGTCAGAAGATAGCTTAAAAGCAAAAAAAGGAAAAAAAAAGTTTGCCTCAGAAAGATGATTAATTCACTATTAATAATGTCCATATACATATCAAAGGTTAGGTACATGTGTGTAAATAATATGCAAATAAAAGGTATTGGGATGATGCTTCTCTGTCACTAAACTCTGTTCTTCAGAGGTATTCATATGCAAGTACCCCAAGTTTTCTCTAGAATTTATTACTGCAATTTAAGTATACCCAGCGAAATTATTTCCCCAACAGGCTGACTCACTGTCACATAATCATAGAATAATTCAGACTGGAAGATATTCCAAGGTAAATTCCTAACCTTAACAGCACAATATTCAGCATTGAATTTACATATTTATTTCACATTGTATGCAGTTAGAGACTATCTATTGCTCTTATATGTGACTTTCAGATGTTTTCTTGGCTGTTAATGCATTTTTTTAATATACTGTTCCTCAGAAGTCCCAAAAAAAAAAAAAAAAAAAGTTTCTGGTAAAATCTTGTTTATGTAGAGCAGCTTTCTTAAACTGCTATAGGCCTCATCCTATGTCCAAGAATCTGTAAGAAACTGCTAATTATTTTTAAGTTAGCTTAAGATATTATAAAGAAAGAAATGTTAATTTTTAATTCTATTTCTGATGCACTAACATATGACATTCATAATGTGACTCTCTAACTGAGAAATCAACAATCAACATATTTCATAGTATCTCACAGTAAGATTAATAGCAGTGAACCCACCTTTGACCATCAGACAATATGAATTTGAATTGAACAGAGACAAGATTTTTGAATTTTTTCACCTGAAATCACTTCAAGAATGATTTAAACCAGCCCATTATCCACACTTTCTTAAAAAAAATCTTGAATTAATATTTGTCAAATAACTTCAACTTCTTAAAATATGGACAAATTCACTTATTGCAAGTCATAATGTATTTCCTTTTTATTTTCCTAAGAGTAATCTGGTAATAGCTGGAAAAGAAAACAACACACAAATAAACAAAGCTACAACACCTCCCCCATCCCCCCAAACCTGGTAGTTTAACCAAAAATAATGATCTCAATAGAGTGCATCCATTCACAAATCATCCGATCTACTTGGTTAAAGAAGAGTCAAAGGAAAATTATTTTTACCTCAGGTTTTCAAAATGGGCTGCATCAGCAATACAGAAAAATTCAGAAAAATATAGAAAATTTCAGCACCTTAGAAAAATTTAAACTTTTCTGCACTGATCGCAACAGGTACATAATGAAAATCTGAAATCATTCAGGCCTGCATGAGAATTGTATGACTTTGTGCATTTACGAAAACCTGCTCATCACAGGATTATGATGCTTTTGAAGTCAAGAATTTGAGGAAAATATAATTCCTTATATTCTGTAAGTGTTAATAACAGGTTCTGGATGAAATTCACAAATTACAAACTCTGATTTAGATATTGTGTCTTCAATAAGCTGGTGCAGCTACCTGAAAATATATGCTACCAGTAACAATATAATTACTTAACATATGCAAGTTAAATGCATCAGGACTGCATCTTTAAAAATGTCTGTATAATTAATTGCATTACTTCTTATTTTTCCTCTGTATCTCATGCTCCTTGATCAGTTGAGGTGAACCCAAGCCCTTGGTTTCATGCAGCTCAGAGTAGAAGGATGAAACTGGTTCCCACACTTACAATTAAAGAGTTGGTACAGAAGGGAGGACATTTTTGTCTTCAACTAATGTGGTTGCCTATAGTTTTAATGCCACCTCCTGATTGCTCCTAGAGCCTGCTGATGTGAATACTTTCCTAGAAGGATGCAAAAGAAAGAAACAGCTGACTATAGAGAAAAAGTTACATCTAATTTGGATTTATGGGAGACATCAGTTTAATGATCTGAAATATTTCTGAACAATATTTGTTTTCCTGTCTTTTTACACTGTTTGTTTTCTTTATTTAATATTAGTACTGTTTTGACTTTATCAGAAAATTGTAAGATGACATTTCCCTGATACTTCTTATTTATTGAAAAACAATGTATCTGTGTCAAGCATTTATATGAGCAGTTTTCAGAAGTTGTTTAAGAAAGCTCCGAATTGCTTCCACGGAGAAGGATGCTCAGCCATGGAGCAGAATGGAGACATTAAATAACTAGAACT
>VZTT01035205.1:8536-42243 GCA_013400855.1 Buphagus erythrorhynchus | reverse complement strand
TTATTATTTTTATTTTAAATATGGATGTAGCTCAGTGGGTTTCATTTGATAGCAGGTGTTGTCTTAAAGAAAATACCATGATAATAAAACAGTTGTGCAGCAACAGTGAATTTCGCATATTTAGTGATCTATAAAAATCATGTAGGCATATGTTGTAGGTTGCAGGAAATTAAATAATCAGTTGCAGTTACACACTGGTAAAAAATTTCCAGCTTTAAGTATATTAGTTTCATGTTTCAGCACTGCCTGGTCTTCTTCCATATATGCTAGGACATAGACTGTTGAACCCTGTGACATTTTAAATAAAAACTGCTGCTTGTAGCTTTCATTCATCTGTTTGCTAATGCTGCCATAGTAGAATATTTGAAAATGAAAAAGTTTCATATTGAACTGCTTATGTTATTAGAACAACAATCTGCTGAAAAAACTTGATTACTTCTTCATATTGTTGTCCTCCCCTGATATTTTTATCCTACACTAGTTTCTCATAGTGTTTGGAGTTTTATTTAAGGCTTACATGGCAACACCAGTGTCCTGTTAATTCAGGGCAGCTCCTTTGTGCTCTTGCTGCAATTCTTTCATGACTCTGCCTATTTATAAATATATATATAATTTTCAGGCACAGAACAAGCTTGAACACAGCAGATTAAGCAGTGGAATGATGCAAACATTGGCAGGTTTAGAACTGTCATTGCTGTGTTTGCCATGCAGTGATGAAGACATGCAATCTCCCCAGCACAAGTCTGAGAGCCTCTGCCAGCTGGCTGCCTGCCCTAACCTCAGGGAATTGTAATAAATGATGCCTGAGCAAATGGGCACCATCTGGGTAAAGCTCAAGTGAGCTTGTCTGGACAAGGCTCCAGGGTCATGTAAATGAAATGGACTTTAATGTTAAGATGCATCTGTGAATGAACAATTCCTCCTTCTATAAATCTGGCTGGATCCAGTGCAGGTGCAGAGAGCTGGCAGTATTTATAGACTACCTAGAATTTATAGATTTTTAAAGATGCCTGTTGTTTATGTGTATAAACAGCTAACTCTGATGCCCATCTTTCACAGCAGCCTTGAAAAGAAGTGGAAAGGGAAGGGGCGTGGAGCAGCCACAGAAGCGATGCCTTTGCCTGGGTTTATTCATACCTGTTGAATCTCTGTGATTTTTACCAGCACAAATACCAGTGCTTTGCTATAGTACTGGTACATTTGGTAGGGCTTTCAGATTTTTTTCTGCAAAACACAAGCCCTGCACTTACAATAGCAGGTGAGAAGAAAATGTAGCTTTAGCAGCTACAATGAAATCCATCATCCAAGGCCTTAGATTTTGAACTCCTTGCTGTAGTTGATTCCAGATTTAGTTTTTCTGCTTCTGATTGTTGTTATACGGTATTTTACTTTTCTCAAGCCATTTATGTTTCAATAAGATACAGGAGGATTTGTATTTTTTGATCTTGTTCACTAATAGCTTTCAGAAGTTAGTTAATTATTTTGAATTTAAAATACGGGGTGATTCTTAGCATCTTCAGTTACTTTGCCTGTTATATTTTTCTCCAGCCTGTGCTTGATGGTAAATGTCCCTTTGAAAGAACTACTTTGTACATCTGTGTATCCCTTGGAAGTTTGGGGATCTTGGCTCTTTAGCTGTGGTTCTGAGTCCTTGCATGACCTTTTTTCTATACAAAGCTATTAGTCCTGGCACAAGTTGTCACTAATAGGGGTGTTTTTCATTTGTAATTTTGTCTTTATGCATAAATATGTTGTATAATCCAGCGCTTCATATTTCTGAAAAAATCCCCAAAACTTCATCTGTATAGTGTTGAAATTTCATAAAACTCCACACAGTGAAGACAACTGTAAGTCAATGTTGTCAATTATAGATGATTCAAGTATTACAGCCTTTCTTAAAAATATGAAAGAACTTTCAATTCCTAATTCACAGCTTCATGTTGAAACTTCTCTGACAGGTTCTGACAGCATGGTGAAAACCATGATCAGCATTACTGTCCCTAGCCCATCACACACACACGTGCCAGATGGATTTCTCTTTGTGCTTTTTCCTTATTTTTAAAGGACTTTACAGCTGCAGTGGGAGTTAGTTTTGTGTGTCTGTCCAGGAAGGGAGGATATTCTGTTTCTGCTGAGTGCTGTTGAATGTTCTATCTCATGCACCCACTGCCTCAGCTGCTCTGGCAATGTGCTGCCCCTTTGTGTTTACAGGGCTGAGCCACAGCAGAGGGCTCTGGGGCTCACAGGCAGTGGCTCCTCCAGCTGAAGCACAGGGAATCACCCTTTCCCTGAGCTGAAACACAGGAAATCACCCTTTCCATGCGCTGAAACACAGGAAATCACCCTTTCCATGACCTGAAACACAGGGAATCACCCTTTCCATGGAGCTGAAACACAGGGATCACCCTTTCCATGAGCTGAAACACAGGAAATCCCCCTTTCCATGAGCTGAAACACAGGGATCACCCTTTCCATGGAGCTGAAGCACAGGAAATCCCCCTTTCCATGGAGCTGAAACACAGGGATCCCCCTTTCCATGGAGCTGAGGCACAGGGATCACCCTTTCCATGGAGCTGAAGCACAGGAAATCCCCCTTTCCATGGGGCTGAAGCGCAGGGATCACCCTTTCCATGGAGCTGAAGCGCAGGGATCACCCTTTCCATGGGGCTGAAACACAGGAAATCATCCTTTCCATGGAGCTGAAACGCAGGGATCACCCTTTCCATGGGGCTGAAACACAGGAAATCATCCTTTCCATGGAGCTGAAACGCAGGGATCACCCTTTCCATGGGGCTGAAACACAGGAAATCATCCTTTCCATGGAGCTGAAACGCAGGGAATGACCCTTTCCATGGAGCTGAAGCACAGGGATCACCCTTTCCATGGAGCTGAAGCACAGGGAATCACCCTTTCCATGGAGCTGAAGCACAGGGATCACCCTTTCCATGGAGCTGAAACACAGGGAATGACCCTTTCCATGAGCTGAAGCACAGGGATCACCCTTTCCATGGAGCCAGTGGGAGCTGTGCTAAGCTGCTCAGTTGGAAGTAATTCTGCATCTTGCAAGATACTGATTTAAAAATTATTCCTCCTAGGGCACCTGGGGTGAAGATTTTGTTTGGGAATTAAGCAGATGCCCCTCAAAACTACACACTTCCTTTTAAAATCCAGTTGCCATAACAACTGTACAGCACTTTTGCTCTCAAACAAAGCACTTTTTTTGTGTATTAGGAAGCTTGCACTCCAGGAGAGCAGCTGATTTACTTTCCCTGAGGAAACACATCATATGACTTGCAAAATGTCAGGCAATGAAAAGTACAAACTGGAGCTATAAAACTACATTAGAAATAAAATAGCTTATATCTTCTCTGGGTTCTTAACTTTTTTTTCTTTTTTCTTGGTAAATGTGAAAATTAAGTCAAAATTTACCATTGATGGTATTGAGGCACTGGCTCTGATAGATCATAAACTGTGAAAGGGTTGAATTCCAGATCTTGGAACCCTCAGGCATCTGTAAATAACTATCACTAAGAAACCTACAGCTGCCACATTTATGTTCTCTACTAAGATGATGCTGATTAGTAAATAAATATGCAATATTGAGCAGTACAGTTTGTATCAAACTGCTGAATTCCATGTGCAGTAGTTTAAGGATCAGGTTCTTGCCCACTGACAACTGAGTGAGAGCTGCAAATTTTTACCCTCTTCTAGATTATTTGAGAGAAACTATTTATAAGAGCTTGAAGTGACAGGACCCAGGGAATGGCTCCCAGTGCCAGAGGGCAGGGCTGGATGGGATCTTGGGAATTAGGAATTGTTCCCTGGCAGGGTGGGCAGGCCCTGGCACAGGGTGCCCAGAGCAGCTGTGGCTGCCCCTGGATCCCTGGCAGTGCCCAAGGCCAGGTTGGACATTGGGGCTTGGAGCAGCCTGGGACAGTGGAGGGGAAATCCTTATAGAAGTTTTTTTCTGGAGAGTAAATCAAACAGCTTCCCACAACTGGTTAAAACTGCAAGACTTATCCTTCTCTTCTAGACTTAAGACTCCACTAGGTCCCTGGCTGAATGGACAGGGACCATGACAATAAGCATGGAAATGAGTGGATTCCAGCTTTGTGAATCTTAGCAGAGGCTGGTGATTAGTTTCTTACATCATCAGTGATATGTGTGTCAGCACTTTTCTACACAAATATTCTAAGCTTGTTTTGCACTTCCACATTTTCCTCTAGTCATACTGTCTGCATAATTTCCACTTGTGCTCCGCTTCACTCTGTATTCAGCACAGTACTTTCTTTACCAGGAAAAATAGATTTCCCACAGAGCTTTTTTTCTGACAGAAAGCAGTAATCACATTTCTAGAAAGCAAACAATGTCAGATACTTTTGTTTGACAGGGTCTGAACAGAATTAGACTTGCATGTATTATTTATAAAATAATATCCAGAAAGTACAAATGCAGAAGGTAGCAGTGATCCCAACATCTGAAGGCATGAAGACGCCTGACTTGCACTGATTGGAATGTTTTCTTTACTGGGTTGCAGGGGCTTCAGAAGGCTTCAATCTGCACTCCTAATAAATGTAATTACCTAAAGATCAGAAGTTAAGTGCTGCTCGTGTCTGCCTCAGAAGTCATTTGGCACTTTGACTGCATCTTTGCCAACCCCATTAAAATTCCCAGTGTGGCACAAAAGGGTTGAGCCTCATCAGGGTGTGCACCCTGTGTGTCCATCACCCAGGCAGCAAATACCTGTTTGTGCTTTTGGCTCCATTTGCTTATTGACAGTCATTAAATGTAGTGACTCCCTTACTTAGGGGAGCTATTGTACTCCTCACACATGTTAATTTAATAATTGTGGCTGCTCATGGTTTCATATTAATTTGTTGTTAGAACTTTACTAAGTCAGGGGTGCAGTTTTCTTCTTCCTGATATGTTTTTTTGGGAGCACAGTAGGGCCAGTGCTCTTGTGTGTGAAAGCAAATGCTAACCTGCAGTCAGTATTGGGCAGTAATCCACATCAAATTACCCCAAAATTCATCTTCCCTGCATATAGAGGTCTACGGAATTGTATCTCTTCTTGCAGCACAGCTACAACATCTGCATTTCTGTTTTTTAGTCCATGAACAATGGACTGGGAGAGACTGAATGGGACATGCAAAAGAGAGGAAATGGTTGGGAGTTTTAGTTTTTAGGGAAGAAATATCTTGTTAAGTATCACAAATGAGCAAACACCAAAACCTGAGAATCTGATGGCCTCGTGCAGAGACATCACACAAGACCATGAAGAATTAAAAAATTCAATTTTATAATTAATACATTTTGAAAAAATCCATCATGCAATATTTTGTTTGAGTAGAGAAATACATATTTAGCAGTTAATAATCTATTCAGATGAACCAGAGTGTCAGTAAGGAACATTTTATTCACTTTAACCAGGATTTTAAAATTTGATGGGGGTTAATTATTACATTTCTTTATGTGTCATCTCCCTAAAGTGAAAAGATGCATTACTTTCAGTCTCCTAATGAAAATGTCTCTCAGCAATAAACATCTAACACTACTGCCAGCTTGTTTAGTGTTTCAGTTAATAATGTGTACTATTACAAAAGCAATAAAGACTCAAAAGACTAAATGTGTTTTGTGGAAATGAAAGGAAAATTCAACAGTGTTTTTAATGATTCTCTAGAAACTAAAATTTGAAAACAAAAATTTTGAATGACTTGGTTGTGGGTCATTGTTTTCTCAAGGTTATTGATGCAAATGGAATTCAGGCTTCTGTAATTTGTAAATTGAATATTCTTCTCCAGAAATGTCAGCCACTGGTGGTTTGCAGCAGTGCAGGGACAGGAGCTGGACTTGGATGATCCTTCTGTTCCAGCTCAGGTTATTCCATAATTCCATGATTAATAGTCATCTTCCAAGGAAAATGCAAATCCAAATCAAAACCCAGTATTTCTGTGATTTCCAGTAGGCCAGAGAGAGGTAAAACACAATGTGAATAATTATGGGTGCAGATTCCAGAGACATATTACCACCATCCATTCGGTGTGTGGAGAAAAGAGAAAATAGATTTTACAATTTCAATACATGTAGATTTTTCATTCCTTGCATATCTGAAAAGTAAATGTTTTTCTTTTTTGTTTGTTTGTTTGGGTTTATTTTTGTTTTGTTTTACATTCTATAAGAAACTATTTAAGTTCTTTGAACTCAGGAAAAAATAAATTATATTCAGTATCAAATTGTGTCTTGAGAGATAGAGCTATTGCTATTAAAAATCAAGACAGGCAGTATAAAAAAAGTGTCTGATTGCTTTCTTAGCAATTCCATTGTTTTCTTTCTGCTTTCAGAAAATTGTCTTGAGATTGGATTTCCCCTTATTCCCCTATACAGGAGCATGCAATATAAATATTTGTTTGTTTGTTTCAAATACATTTTCTTTTTGGTTCTAAGAAGGCTTATTACAACACAGAAGCATTTCACCTTCGGAGCACAAGAAGGGTGCCCAGCTTCTGAGCTTAAACAAAACTTGTTTTCATTCACATAAATAATATTTTATAGATGTTCTATTCAGATTATGGGGCCATCTAATTTTTTCACATAAAAAAAACCCTAGAAAACTGTTTTCACACTTTTATTTGAAACATAAATGCTCAGTATATTAGCACTGAGTATTCTCTTGCTGAGGAAACAAGAAATGTTACTTTTTTTCTTGAACTTAAAACTTTCAAGATGAGAAGAACATCTGCTTCAGCAATGGCTCCTCAGGATATTGAGAACTCTGTGCTCACCTTGTCCTCAGTGCCTGTTGGAAGTGTGGAGCCTGGGTGAACTTCTGTCAGTACAGTTAATTAGCTTTAAAGCCACATAATCAGCCTCTGCAATTCGTTATAAGCAAGTTGATGTGGAATTCCCTGTATTTGTCTGCTCTACTTCAAATGCAAAGGACAATGATTTAAATATTGGAATAAAAATCTGATTAGGAACTTCTGCTGCAAGAAATTTCTTGATCTGATAGATGAGATAAAATTTTATAGAATTTAACAGGATTTGAGCAACAACCAGGGTAGTGGAAGGTGGCCCTGCACAAGGTATAGGGACTGGAATGAGATGAGCTTTAAGGTCTCTTCTTATCCAACCCATTCTGTGATCTATTGTAACTCATTGTAATGAATCCAAACTATGTTAAGAAATATTGTCATCTGTTCCCTTGCTCTTAAATTGCTCATTTGAGTGAAAAATAAGCAATTTTCTCTTTTATCAGTTGAGATCTAAAAAAGATGAGTATAATCCTGGTCATGAATTGGGATGGCAGAGTTTAAGGTTTTAAACAGTAGGATTTTTAGTGTGGTCTTTGACATTTTGGATGAAAATAGAAATATAGTCTCTAATGACTGTGAGTACCATTAATATCAGCAATATCACAAGCTACAAATCAGATTTAATGAAGAGTATTACCTAACTACTCTAGCTGATTATCCTGGTTAAGCAAGTCCTAATTTTGATGGTAACCTGGTAGCCCCCATCTCAGCATGGCAATTTAATACAAGGAAGCTTGTCTAAAATGGGATCTGCAACTTACTCTGAGCCTCTATAACAGCTAGAGGGGTTCTGTTTAGTAACTGAGTGACTTGTACATTAATACTAAAGACATATAATTATACCATTCAAAAAAAAAAGAAAAAACTTAATTAAAGTTACGTAGCAAAGGTAAAAAATTATATATCCCCCAGTCTTGCCTCTTATTCCAGTGCACCTGCTTATGTTTAGTACCTATTATCACCTTTTAAAATCATTTTGTACCTTGTATCCACCTGAGAACAGAGCATGTCTTCAATCAGAAAGTGTACAGTCAAATGAACCTTTAGCTTCCAAGTTAAAAGAAAGGGTTCATTTTTAGCTTTCCTGTAGCTTTTAGTGCTGATTTGCAGCTGGCATTGTTGGATAATGTTGTAATGCCTGTGTGCTTCTTGTTAGCCCTGTTATAAAAGTGGCAATCTTAAATGTTATGTAAATAATTTCAAAGGCACAGGAAAATAGTAACAAAGCTGTGTCACTGACAGGTAGTTGTAGTATTCTTTGTATGCTCCTCAGGGGAGCATGGTCCTTTAGTGTTTTTCAGCTCATATAATCAGTATCTTTGATATTTTTACACTATGAGACCTTTGCAAACTGTTACTCACTGAGGCTATCACAATGTTGCTTTAAATGATCCTGTTATACACCAGAAGATGCTTTCTACATTCTTTTTTTGCTAGGCCTCCAAGGCTTACATTTCTGTTATTACCACAAAATAAAAGTCTCTACTAAGCTTTCTGAAATCACTCTGCTTAGACTGCTTCCAGCTGATGTGTAGAAATTTAGTCTGAATTACTTCAACTGTGGTTTGAAATAATAGTGTGAGTTGTCAGAGTCACTGAGAAAAAGAGAGATTGTGTTTATGTCTGTGTGCTCTTACCATTAGCAGTGGAAAGGGTGGTCAGGTGGTCACCTCAGGGATGGGGACCACCTCAGGTGGTCACCTCCAGGGATGGGGACTCCAACACCTCCATGGTCAGCAGGAGCTGCCCATGGAGGTGTTGGAGTCTCCATCCCTGGAGGTGTCCAAGGAAAAGCTGGACATGGCACTCAGGGCTTTGGGCTGGTGAACAAAGTGGTGATGGCTCAAAGGCTGGGTTCTGATGCTGGAGGTGTTTTCCAGCAGTGGTGGTTCTGTGGTTGTTGTTGTCAGCAGCCAGTGGGGCTGGCATAACCAGCTCTCAAGTGTAACTTCTGCCTTTCCTTGGTGTCTTACTGTGACATTTTATCTGCAGTAAATTACAGTGTCTGAAAAGATCAAATTGAGATAATTAATGAATTGCATGTCAGTGGATTAGTTCTGTAAAGTGAATATTCTAGTGTTTTCTTGTTACGGTTATTTAAATTAAGTTATTTATTGCCTTGGGTATTCATTAGGGCTCAGCACAGTAACTTCATGCTCTAACACCAGCACACATTTCAACATTCCAGCTACTTCCTATTTCCTACTAAACAGTTTTATTTTTCTAGTTTGTATACAGTAGGAATGAATTGTTAAACAAGCAGGAAAAAAGCTGTACTAAAACCTGCTTGCTTATGAGTTTCTGAGGAACTCGTGAAGTGTCTGGGTGGGTGGGCTCCACTGGGGCACCAGCAAGACAGTAACATTGATTGATTGATTGATTGATTGATTTAGAAAGGGTGAACATGGTGAAGTGGAGGTACTTGGCTGGCACAAGAAAAGGAAATGAGACATGAAGCAGGTCACATGTTTGGGGGTACAACCCTTGAACAGCTCTGTGCTCATCAGGTTTGGGCTAGGACAGTATATTTGTAGTTCCAAATATATAAAATACTCAGGTCTGCCTTGGTTCTCCAGCTGGGAGGGACATGATGTGTTTTCATGGAATCACAGAATGGTTTGGGTGGGGAGAAGCCTCAAAGTTCATCCAGTGCCACCCCCTGCCATGGCAGGGACACCTCCCACTGTCCCAATGTCCAGCCTGGCCTTGGGCACTGCCAGGGATCCAGGGGCAGCCACAGCTGCTCTGGGCACCCTGTGCCAGGGCCTGCCCACCCTGCCAGGGAACAATTCCTAATTCCCAAGATCCCATCCAGCCCTGCCCTCTGGCACTGGGAGCCATTCCCTGGGTCCTGTCCCTGCAGGCCCTTGTAAATAGTCCCACTCCATCTCTCTTCTAGGCTCCTTTTAGGGACTGGGGTGTCATCAAATGTTGAGACATTTTTCTGACTCAACATATTAATTAGTGATGTTTTGGATATGTTCAGCCACTCTCATGGTTCTAAATTAGAAGTCTTTAAAACAAAAAATCTTTAAGTAACTGCTTTTGACCATTCATAATATGCCACAGGAATACCTAAAAATATTGGCAATATTTTCCTTCCTGAGGGTTTTGGAATAGAAGCAGCCTTATGATTGTGGGAAAATCATGCAAAAATATTGGGAAAGCAGCTGAAGGCATTGAGCATATCATTCTGAAGTCCATATGAAAGGCTTGAGAGACTTAAACCTTCTGTAGCAAAGGTGACTTTTGGTAATGTTAATCTGTTCTGCCAGAGAAGACAAACCCTGTCAACATTTGATTTATTCATCTCAGCACAAGCAAACGTGTGTGTGTGCTGCAAGGGAGCTTTCAGAGCAGCTCAAACATCACTGCTTTGGGTAAACCAAACCAACGGGCTGGAAAGGGCTGTGTGCAGGTAAAATTCACTGCTAAAGCATTTTGGAAATGAGTTCTTGCTCAATAGAAGAACAAATGTTGAAATTATTATTGCAGGTCTAATAATAAGAGTGTTTGATTACTCAGTTCTCTTACACCATGAGAGGAAATCTTTCTTCTGACAGATTTTCGTACCATGATATTCAATCTAATGCATTGCTACAGTGGAAACCTCTTAAGATTGAAATCAGATGGAACTGGGTGAAAACCAGAAAACTCTCTTTTATTAAAAACCATACTGCTAAGTGTTATCTTTTATAACTGTGTGCTTTTATTTTTGCTCATTATTTTAAAGCCTCTAAATTATCAGTCCTAAAATGTTGATTCATATTTGTTAATTAAACACTTTTTTTATTCTGTGAGTCTGATAATGAAATAACATTCACAAATAACTATATCCTTCCTGTGCTTACTTAGCTTTCCCCATTATCTCTATGCAATACAAGAAACCCCTTTGCCTCTGCATGTGTACAATTTTATATATTCACCTCTATACAGGTATTTCATGATATGAAATTACATAACATTATGTATTATATAAAATATAAGTACATATATATAATATATATACTATATATATAATTATATATATGTATATATAACCTTCAAATAGGTTTAATACAACAACCTTATGAAAACAAAACATGTGGAAATAAATTTTTCACTTTTTTCCCTTGATTATTGTAAAAGAAATTACATTGTGTTCCTGTCTAGTTGTCTTGTACCAAATACAATTAAAGACAAAAACAAAACAAGAATAATTTCATTAACTTTAAAGGGTTTACATACTACAGAAAGGCAAAAATAGTAGAGAAGGAGAATACAAATTGTAGTTAGTTCCTAAGGACTTTTGCTAACTCCTTCATCCAAAGGAACTGATAAAATGATAAAACAGGTGTAAGACTGAAGTATCAAGTAGGAAACATTTTTGGCTAAATTGTTGAGTTCACAGACTAAGGTGAAATCTTAGAGTGGGGTGGGGTTTTTTGTTTTTTTTTTTCTTATTGGTAAGGTATTTTTGAGAAATAGATGTAAGACTGCTTGGGTATATTTTCAAGAATTCNGAAGAACAAATGTTGAAATTATTATTGCAGGTCTAATAATAAGAGTGTTTGATTACTCAGTTCTCTTACACCATGAGAGGAAATCTTTCTTCTGACAGATTTTCGTACCATGATATTCAATCTAATGCATTGCTACAGTGGAAACCTCTTAAGATTGAAATCAGATGGAACTGGGTGAAAACCAGAAAACTCTCTTTTATTAAAAACCATACTGCTAAGTGTTATCTTTTATAACTGTGTGCTTTTATTTTTGCTCATTATTTTAAAGCCTCTAAATTATCAGTCCTAAAATGTTGATTCATATTTGTTAATTAAACACTTTTTTTATTCTGTGAGTCTGATAATGAAATAACATTCACAAATAACTATATCCTTCCTGTGCTTACTTAGCTTTCCCCATTATCTCTATGCAATACAAGAAACCCCTTTGCCTCTGCATGTGTACAATTTTATATATTCACCTCTATACAGGTATTTCATGATATGAAATTACATAACATTATGTATTATATAAAATATAAGTACATATATATAATATATATACTATATATATAATTATATATATGTATATATAACCTTCAAATAGGTTTAATACAACAACCTTATGAAAACAAAACATGTGGAAATAAATTTTTCACTTTTTTCCCTTGATTATTGTAAAAGAAATTACATTGTGTTCCTGTCTAGTTGTCTTGTACCAAATACAATTAAAGACAAAAACAAAACAAGAATAATTTCATTAACTTTAAAGGGTTTACATACTACAGAAAGGCAAAAATAGTAGAGAAGGAGAATACAAATTGTAGTTAGTTCCTAAGGACTTTTGCTAACTCCTTCATCCAAAGGAACTGATAAAATGATAAAACAGGTGTAAGACTGAAGTATCAAGTAGGAAACATTTTTGGCTAAATTGTTGAGTTCACAGACTAAGGTGAAATCTTAGAGTGGGGTGGGGTTTTTTGTTTTTTTTTTTCTTATTGGTAAGGTATTTTTGAGAAATAGATGTAAGACTGCTTGGGTATATATTACAGAATTCAGAATCCAGAGATGGTGATTTATTATTCCACCATCCTCTGCAGGATACTCTAAAATAATCTGCATTGTTTCCTACCTTTAGAAACAAAGATTTACATAGCACTGTGTGCCCTTCCCAATTTTGGATACTGCTGTCTGAGATTTCTACTCTGGGAGAAATTTATCCCCAAGAAATGCTGATGATCTTTCTTGACATGCATCAAGATGCTGACAGCATTCTTGTATTGTCCCAGGCTTTTCCTGTAGCATTTGCCTTTCCCCTTGCTTTAACACTACTGTTAGAAATAGTTTGATATATTGTGAATTCCAGCTGTGGTGATATTTCCCCCTCCTACCCTTCAGTCCATAGGTCTCTTGTCATGGAACTTGGCTTCTGTTCTGCTGACAACTTTTATCACTTTGAAGCTGAACATTTATTTACAAGCAACCAAAGAAGAAAGCCTTGGTGCAAGAGAATGAATAAAACCTCCTTATGAAAGACATTGGAACAGGAGATAAAGTTTTTAAAGCCTAAAGTTTTCATAGCAGGCAAAGTTCTTGCACAATTGAGCTTTAATTTATGTAAACAGAGTGGGTACTTCTGCTGGTTTGACTGACAGTTGTTTTTTGGTAGGATCTATCCTGTATATATATATTTTTTTTTGCTTTGCTCTCCTTTATGTTTTACATTGGAGTAAAGGACTAAGGACAGATTGATCTGTTGCAGAGAGACTGCTCATCCTTTTATTTTGTGACCTGACTCCTTGCATTGCTCTCTAACTTCACCCTTGTTTTCCTCCTGGCAATCTATTTTTTTCCCTCAGCTGCCTTCAGGCTCTTCCCTGAGTGTTTTACCCAATCACCACATTGCAGTACCTCTGTTTTCTCCTCCATGATCTCTGTCTCTGTTATGCTTCTCTGCTTTTGGCCAATTCTAAGTTGTAACTCGTTTTTCTCTTCCTGTGTGATTGAAACCAGCAGCACAGACATCTTCCACCCTTCCCTAGCCCTCCATCCTGCACATCACTAGAATTCCTTCTGGGGTTTTGCCACAGGATAAATCTGTTCTTCTGTCTTACAGATGCTGACCTGTGGCTTTCCTTGCACCTCCATCACATCCTCCATGGTGAAAACCTCACCCATGACTTCAGGGGTTCCTTCACACACAGCTTTGTCCTTGCAAGTCTTGTATTTATCATGGCTCTCCCACAGGAGACAAAAGAATTGTATTCCCTCCTTTCTCCTTTTCAGCAAGTGCTGGAAATGCTGGATTGTCTGAATTCAGTGCTTGTTTCCAGGGATGTGTTTCATATGGGATCTTCTCTTTCAAGTTGTGCACTTGTTTACACTTTCATTTGTTATAGAAAAAGGGATGATAGAAAAAACAGTCCATTTATTTTCACACTATACACCAAAGAAATAATAATCACTTTTTTAATGCCATAGAGTTAAATGTGCAAGTTACTTAATTTTTAGTGGTAAACAACAATTTACTTATTTATATTGGCAATTATTTGTAGAAATCATATTATTTATTGCCTCCAGTACCAAGCTGCTATACTGTGAGATGTTGTGGAATTTGTGGTTTTTGGGGGGGTTTCTTTTGGGTGGTTTCTTAGAGGTTTTTTACATTAATTCAATAAATTTTCAAATTATTTAAAATCAGTTCTTCACTTTTCTACAGACCAAGATAGTTCTTTACTATTTGCTTCAACATATTCTTTAACAGACCCATGCTGGAATGTTGGATAATACATCCTGCCAAGATACTGGGTGTTTTATTCTGTTACACCAGGGGAAAAAAAATAATTATTTTTACGTATCATTCAGTAATGATTAATCTCATGTTGAATAATAATTTTAAATTTCAATTTCTTGAATATATTTGTTAATTTACCTCCTGCTAATATGCTGCTCTAGATGCCACTATTTTGAATTTATTTCTGTACTTAAGTATCATTTGCATAATGGCATTAAGAGGTCCACTCCTGAGTATTTGGTGGTGGGATGTTGGACAGAGTGAACAGGCTGTAATTAGTGGCATCTGACCTTCAACTTCATTAATATGCAAGTAGAAATACCACAGGGTGCAAAATCATGATGCTATTAAAGCAGTCACTTCTGTTAGTCAGATTTCAGTCATGGTGGTTTGCTTTTTATTTATTTTATATAATATATAATGTTATGTGATTTTATACCATGAAATACCTGTAATAGAGGTGGATATATAAAATTGTACATGTGCAGAGGAAAAGGGGTTTCTTGTATTGCATAGAGATAATGGGGAAAGCTAAGTAAGCACAGCATGGACATAGTTCTTTTTGACTTTTCTCATGTGAATCTTCTTTCCCTGAGATCCTGATTCATCTAAAGCCCTACCATGACTGCAATTCTACCATAGCTTTATACAAGCAAGTTGGGAGTGGATCACACTGATTTGTTCAGCTTCCCCAGCAGCAGCTGCTTCCAGAGAATTGAAAAATATCTTCTTAGCTTTATTTTGGGGTTTTATCCTCTGCATGTCATTATGCCCTCTAGGTAGATAAGACACAATCCAGAACCCCAGGCTGGGTGAGGCTGGAGGGGCCCCAGGGGCTGCTCTGGTGCCACCTCCCTGCTCCAGCAGGGCCATCCCAGAGCACAGGGCACAGCAGTGTGTCCATGTGGCTCTGCAATATCCCCGGGGAGCAGACTGCACAGCCTCTCTGCACACTCTGCTCAGGGCTGGGCACTGCCCAGGGCAGAAGTTGTGCCTCCTGGGCAGGGGCAGTTCCTGGGCTCAGCCCCTGCCCATTCCTCTAGTCCTGTTGTTTGATCTTGATGCTCAGGAATTTAAATGAAGACGTTAAAGGCAGCGTGAGCAGCACATCGAGAGAGGCGATTCTGCCCCTCTGCCCCGCTCAGGTGAGACCCCACCTGCAGAGCAGCCCCCAGCCCTGGCGCCCAGCACAGGAAGAACCTGGAGCTGCTGGAGAGAATCCAGAGGCCATGAAGTTTCTAAGGGGAATGGAGCACCTTCCATATGGAGCCAGGCTGGGAGAGCTGGGGCTGCTGAGCTTGGAGAGGAGAAGGTTGTGTGGACACCTCACAGCTCCCTCCAGGTTCTGCAAGGAAGCCAGAGAGGGATTTTTGATCAGACACTGGAGGATAAGGGGGAATGGCTCCCACTGCCAGGGGCAGGGCTGGATGGGATATTGGGAAGGAATTGTTCCCTGGCAGGGTGGGCAGGCCCTGGCACAGGGTGCCCAGAGCAGCTGTGGCTGCCCCTGGATCCCTGGCAGTGCCCAAGGCCAGGTTGGACATTGGGACAGTGGAAGGTGTCCCTGCCATGGCAGGGGGTGGCAATGGATGAGCTTTAAGGTCCCTTCTAACCCACACCATTCCCTTCTGTGATTCTATAATGAGAAATGTGCCATTCCTCAAAAACTTCCTGTCCCTTGAGTACTTCATCTCTTATGAACTTATTTAAATGCTGAAGAAGTGTCAAAAATGTTTGGTTTTCATTTTTAATGACTCTATTTTTGGAGGGTTTAAGTGACACGTTCACATCCATTCCAGGCATATCTATCAATCATCTGTGTAAATCACCCTGCCAAGCCTGCCCTTATCTGCGTGCACAGCAGAGTCACAGTGAGTTCTTTTGGATCAATAAGCAGCTTTTCCCTGGAAACACTCCTCTCCCAAGTGGGTACAGTGAAGTTGCTAAGTGACTGCTCTTGCTGCAGTGTAGCTATACTCACATCAGCCTGACAGAAAGCAAAGCTTGGAAAGAAAGCAAGATGCAGCACAGCTAGAGGATGATGATGTGTTTTCTCCCTGGGAACAATATTATTGCCATTTAGAACTTCTAACTCAGCTCTTGCTGAATGCACTTGCTCTTTGGCAGGATCAGCAAAGGTGTATTTAACTGTTATTCCATGAAGTAGAATCCCTGTACTTGCTCTTCCAGGCAGTGGCAGCACCACAAACAAGTAGGGTTTGATTTCTCTCCTGTGCAAATGAATTCATAGCCCATTACTGCTCTGTACCTGGGATTTTCATTCTTGTTCTTCCACTACAACAGTAGCTATAGTTTAAATTAGCTTTAAATTAAGCATGCTGTGTGAGGAAAAAGACAAGACTTTAAAAAAATCCCATATTCCTGCTACTAATTGAGATTCTTTGGAATTCTGAAGGCAATGTGACATCCATCTGCCTGCACCACTGAGGAGCAGAAAAGAACTTGGTGGTTTTTTCTCCCTCTGACACGCTCTCACTCTCCCTTCTGATGGTTTTCCCTCTGTATGGAATTAATAATATAGGAGTGGTAAGATGGGATAATTATCTTTAACAAGCAATTTTAGTTTAGGGGATACAGTATTACATGGCAATGTCCATTGGAAATTCCTGGAGCAGTCACACAGCCCAGATGCACAATGAAAATTAAAATATTGCTGGAAGGATCTGATGGACAAGTTCAAGTGACAGATAGTAGGAATCACGGAGATGGAGACAAAGTTTCTTTACACCTGCCAGGTAAGTTGCCTTTGGATTAAAGGATGTTGATATGCCATGATCACAGATACATCCGAACACATTTTATACCTGAAGTATTTTTATACAGATTATCAAATTATGGTATTTGATCAAAGCCAGTTTTCTATTTTCATAAAACCAGAAATGAAACTGGATAATCTGTGGTGAGCAGTTTTCGTGAAATCCAGTTCCCAAACTGGCTGGGTGAACTTTCATTTCCAACCTCCTCTGGTTTTCACTCACATGAAAGCAAATTATTTGGAAGTTGTGCTGAGGATATGGAAGGTCTGCAGGATCAGAGACTATATTTTCAATGCAATTACTTCATGCTTCATTGCACAACGGGTATACAGATTTCCTTAAGACTTTAGCTGTCGCTTGATGCCAACTATCCATTTCTCCAAGTTACAAATAATAGGAAAATATCAAGCAAAGCTGAAACTCTCATCTGCATAATGCTTTATTTCTAGGAAATATTTGCATTTTATACACGCTTTTAATTTTTTTATTTAACCTTGCACATGTTACACCCAAAGAATTACAAAATTAGTGTAGGAAGCTGCTAAGAATCAACGTTCCAATTCAGAGTGTCTAATTACTCTGAATATTTAATTCTTTTGAACAATATGCTTCAGAAGAATCATTGTCACACTGAAATCCCCAGCATTATCTATTATTTGCACAATTTGCTATTCATGCCAAGTAACCTCTGGCATGGTCAATGGGATGGTAGTTCCAGAGCGGGTGTGCCCTTTTGGAAGCAGATGGAAGGCCAGTGCTACTTCAGACACTGAATTCTCTAATGGCCTCGAAAAAGTTCATCATTATTGCAGAGATTATTGCAGCATTTATATTGTGCAGAAAAGTTCAATAAGGGCAATAAAAAATAAACATAGAGTAGAACCACAGAAATATTTTTATGTTGTGGGTTTTAGACATAGAATAAATTCCCATTTTTTTCCAAGTCAGTAGATTCCAGTTGCCTTCAGTTTTACCAATATTTTGTTCAAGGGCTCTGTATAAATACAAACATTGTGAAAATGCATAAATATTTCACATTCTCTGAACATATCTTGTGGGATTAGCAAGCGACCATGCTTTTCCAGTATCATTGTATTCTAAGTGTGCCTCCTGGATGTCTCTACAACTCTCTGATGGTTTTTTGTTGTTCTGGTGTAAATCCACGTTATCTTTGTTCAAGGAGAATTTACTGTTTTCCACTAGGAATCACTGATATCATCAAATTTCATGATGCCTTCTCATATTTCACAGTGTTGTTGTCTAATATGACATAGTCAAGAGTGTGGTTTTATGCTTTAAAATATTTTTTAATTTAAAGAATTTAAAATAAAAATCCTGTTAAAATTTAAAAGTTGCTTTTTGTAGATTCTGAATATATGCAGAATTCTTATTTTTGAAGCATTTTTTAATATATTAAGAAGAACAAATTATAGCTTTAGAATTGTTTAGACCTATTTTCTGTGTCTAGTTTTATCCTATGGCACTGGCAGACTTCATATCAGTCACACAGGGTTAGGCAATCAGTAAAACTCAGTTTCATGATCCTTTAGATCACTAGAGATCACTTAGGTCATTATATATTGTTTAAATTATTTTTAAATTAATTATGAGCAAGGTAGTTTGTGAAGTAAGATGAAGCAGTAACAACATTAATGGGCTTATTCTCCTTCCTGGGAATTTGGAAAATTTCATTTTGGCTACCTGTGCCTTTAATTCATGTAATGGAATTACAGAAATCAACAGGAGTTTCTAAAATGCCGAATTAACTTTCTGTTACAGTCTGGGCTTCCCCTAAGAATTGTGACAGGTCAGAACTAGTGGGATGTAAATCATAATATAAATTATAATGTAAATTGTAGAATCATAGAAGGGTTTGGATTGGAAGGATCTCATCTTGTTCCAGCCCCTGCCATGGACAGGAACACCTTCCACTATCCCAGGTAAACAGGAAAGTGCAGTTTAGAGTTGTTTTTCCATGGTGGTCTGTTCAGGGAAAGATTGCCTGGATGGTCTTTCCTGTTCCTGATAGTGCTCTTCCACATCTGATGGCCATTCCAAGGATGTTCCTCCCTCAGCTCAGCCAGGAATGAGGAAGTGCCTAGGGAATCTTAGAGTATAGGTGGGAAAGGAGAGCAAAACAAGAAACCTATGTTTCATCTCTGGGAGGAGAACTGTGGGGAAAAAGCAGAATTTTTGTTGGTGATGAGTGTTGAAATACCCATGTTCCCGAGCTGATCCCGTCTGGCACTGAGCAGTGTGGGGTTTTGCTACTGGGAGCTGTGACAGACTTCAGGGCTGTTCATTAGGAGACAGTTTCCTGCCTTTGATTACTTTTTTCCTGCAGCAGTCTCCATTGATTTCAGTGGAGCTCCAGCACATGCAGATCAATGACAGGATCTGTGCTGGTGATGGACTCACAAAAAGCAGCAGCAGGGAATTTATGGTGGCCTGACTGCTCCCAGCACTTTTCTTATGCGTTCTCAAATTGCAGAGGCTTTAGAAAACAAAAGAAATAAATTGCTTTGAAAAAGTCATAATTGTTTGCTTAGGGAGCCACGAGAAGGAAGCAGTAAAGGAAAAAAATAGTTTGAGGGAAGGAATATATAAGGCAACATAATAAATTTTCCTGAAAAAAAAGAAAGAGATGCTCCTGATTTCCTGAAGTGTCTTTTTTTTAAAGAGCATGTCAAATTCGTTATCTCCGTCCTAACAGTTGGCAATGAAGACTTGTGGTAATTTTGCATTAAACATCTGCCATAAGTGCCTCTACTGGATATAAAAATTTCTATTATTAAGGAATTGCAGTATGCATCTGACCAACTTAGGAAAACTGATCTTCGCAGAACAGTTTCCCAAACTAAGTGAATAAAATAATTGTGTTGTCTAGAGTTGAACCAATATAATAATGACACTTGTATCTACCCTTGTAACAGAGTATAACAGGACCCACAGCTGGTCTGTGGGCTAGAGAGGGTTAATGAATGAGGTTTGTTTTGAGAAGTCTTCTCTGACCAAGGCCATTGGCCTGGATACCAAGAAGAGAAGAAGGAGAAGAAGATAAGCAAGAAGAAAACCTGAGCTGGGAAAAGTATTTTTAGAAAAGTTTTGTAGAAAACAGAGGCGTGATGGCTTAACACCAGTCATCGTTATGTTGATCTATTGTAACCAATGAACAAAGTGTAAACTGTGTAGAGGGTATAAAAGACAGCATGCCGTTGTAATAAACGGGATATTAGCCTTCTGAAATGTAGTGTGTCTATTTGTGTGTCGCACCCGCCCCTACAGTGACAACAGAGTTGTTCTTTTTGTACCTTTGTTGCAATAATGAGCCACACAGGGACCCCAGGCAGATGCAAAGGAGTGCTCTTTAATGCCAAAACCCTGCCCTTCTAAAGCAGTTAGCCTGTTATCAGTTTACATTCTTTTGAGGCACAACAAGCCCAAGCCAGCCATCCACCATACACCACAATGTGGATATTTGGCAGTCACACAGCACTGCCCTCACGTCCCTCATGTCCCTCATGTCCCCCATGTCCCTCATGTCCCCCATGTCCCTGACCTCCCTCAGGCCTCCCACATCCCTCACGTCCCTCACTGCCCTCAAATCTCTCACCTCTCTCATGTCTCTCACATCCCTCGCCTCTCACATCTCTTATGTCCCTCACATTCTTCATGTGCTTCACGTCTCTCACGTCCCTCATGTCCCTCACGTCTTTCAATTCCCTCCCTTCCTTCACATCCCTCACGTCTCTCATGTCCCTCATGTCCCTCACATCTTTCAATTCCCTCCCTTCCTTCACATCCCTCACATCCCTCACTTCTCCCCACCCCTATTCCAGCTGAGTCACTCCCCACAGTTCCCTTCTGCTCAGCTGCAGTAACAGGCTGGAGCCATGTTAGTCGGCCTTCCCTTTATAAAGCCACACCAATCAGTAACGTACCTTTATTTGCTCAGTTCTCTAGATGATTTTGGAAACAAGGGGTTTTATATCTCATGTAAGCTCCTCTATCTAGATGTGTTTTAATTCAGTTTAAAAAAGTATTTTACAGATTAACCTAAATACGACTTCTATATAACTACAGTTCCACAATGTCAGAGGGATTTAAAATACAAGTGTGAATCTCTAAACATGCACTTCTAGTTACAGAATCTCTAAAGGAAATATTAATATGTATTGCCATGGGATCTTTTGCGGCACAAGTTAATTCTCTTTTCAATTTTGCACCATTCTGTCATTTTCTGGTAATATAAAAGTGATTCTTAGGACAGCCCTGTGCAGGGCCAGGAGTTAGATTTCAATGATCCTTGTGGGTCCCTTGAAACTCAGGATATTCTGTGATTCTATTAATTCCATTTTATAAGACTGTCTTTATTTTGCCATCTTCATGTTCACCCTAAAGTGCACAGAATCACATATTTAACCCAAATTCCCACTGAAGTCATGGTTGCTATTCACAAAGAGCAGTCCCTTGTCACAAACCAGTGCATGGTGGCATGTGGGATGGACACAGACTGAAAACAGCTCCTGGTCAGCAGGGCAGCTGTGCACTGTATAATTAACCATCCCTGGCCTCAACTTAAGGGCTGAGATGCAAGTTTATTACAAAAATTCAGGAGTAGATTTGAGAAATACCAAAGTAGTGTTGTTAGAGGGTTTCTTTGTATTAAAGCATCCTGAGGTTCAAGTTTCCTGCCTGCATTAGGCTGTACAGGAGGGAGATTAATTAATTAAACTTTTCCTTCCGGTGCAAATTTTGGATTTTATCTTCTGTGTGGATATGTCCTTGAAGCAGCAGAATAAATCAGATACAGTGATTCTGGTGACCTAGGAAGGCTTTTCATCAGCTCCTGTCCTGGCTGTTAATAGAATATCCAGTTTTCCTTTTACAACATGAAGAGGTTATAACACAAGTCTCATGTGAACAATTGCTAAGTGACACTATTCTTGACATGAAGTATTTCACCTCCAATTCCAACAGGGAATTGCTGATGACAGAAGGTTTTCAAATACGCCTTATAGCGCTGTCACACCATCTAACAGATCATTTTCTGGCCAAGAATACAGTGGGACTTTGTCACTTCTGTAGGATCTGTAAGTGAAGATGCCTGAAAGAAAACTAAATCCTCAAGAAATGAATATTTGGGAAAGTAAATCCATTTGGTATTGCTGGTAGGGTCAAAGCCATTTCGTGAGGGTGGGTTCTTTGCTTCAAATGTGTTCCTTTTTCGTTTCATTGGGAAAAGCATCCAAGTGTGCAAGTGCTCATTGTGGAGGAATGGAACATTCCTGAGAGCAGTCTGCTTACATTTCAAACTGCAATTGGTGTGCTTAATTAGGAGTTAGAATCATGTCAAGCCTGAGGTGTTACCCAATCACTTTCACTCACCCCTCACCCGAGTGATAACAAAGCTCAGACACCTCATTTTCGTTCTACAGCTATAATGAAACAAAACATCACTGTTTGTGTTAAATGTAGCTTTGGGGGATTTTTGCAGTTGTTTGTCATTATTATCGTCCTAAACACATATGGTGCTGCCAGGCTGCACAAAAAGAAACATTTGGGAAGCATTTTAGTTACAAATGGAACAGAGAGTGATGTGTGCATGGAGATCTGGCTGTGCTGCCTGATTTGGCCATGGTCCCCTGCCTGCCTGGGCCAAGGCTGTATCCCCTCAGCTCTGAGAGCTGAAAGCATTTGGTGCAAGAAGAAGGAATAATCCAACAATTAAAACTGGAAAAATTGCTCTCAGCAACAATCGGCACAGAGTAAGCAACTTTTTCCTGATCCTACAGCAAACCTGACTGGGTCAGGACCTGAATAACCACAAAAGGATGTGTATTATTAATTATTCTCTTCACTAAACTATCATTTATAGATTTAATTGCTGATTATTAATTTCCCTCCTGTCTTTGGGACAAATGTCTAGGACTTGTTCCTGCATGCTCTTAAACTTGTATTCACTCGATGTCAAAATCTACACCCCAAACTGCTGTTCTATGCTCAGAGCCATTTATATTCATGGGTATGACTTTAAAAAGTAGAGATAAAAGGGCTTTTGTGCATTTTTAAAAATGTTTTGCATTGAGAAAATATTGTATATGTGGTGTCTACAGCTAAAGGAGGAGAACATGTTAATAAGAAATAAGAACATGTTAATAAGAAACATGTTAATAAGTAAAATAAATAAAATTTATTTTACCTATCTAATTTTAAAGGCCAGAAATGTTTTGANAAAGTAGAAATTGTAATTTTTGTTCACAAGAGAAATGTGACATGATATACTCAGGAAAAGTAGCCTTGAGGGTAGAAATGAAGTTGAAGGAAAGTTTGAAAGAAATTTTTAAAAATATGGTGACATATTAAACTAAAGTGAATAAAAGTTTCCCGGCATATTTTCTGATTAAAAAAAAATTAGAATAAATACAAAAAAATCCAAGTCTTATCTGAAATATTTAATAATGAGAATGTTTGTGCTAAGGACCAGTACACCCAAACTAACACTGCATATTTAATGTCATTGGAGAGAGTGTCAGTGGCTGATGTGTGCCAACAAAATACCAACAGATGTGCATCAAAAGGTATCCAAGGCACTTGTTTGGCTTTTTAAGGCCAGTCTGATGCTGAGTTCCAATAAAATGCAGGTCCAAACCCATGTGATATGAACCCATAGCTGTCCTCCTGAACTCAGGGACAGCCTGGAGTCTCTTCCCAGGGTAACAAAGCTCCTCCCATGGCGCTGCCTTTAGGTTTGGGAGGGGAGCTGGAAATCATGGCTTCCACATTGATTAAGAAGATGAAGATATCATAAGAAAACTGAAGCTGTTAAAATGCAGAACAGGTAAATAATTTATAAGTTGCCATCTCTGTAGCCTTTATTAGGCAATTAAATTCATAACAATAATACTTTCATCTGAGATGCCACATTTGTCTTCAAAGGGTCTGACACTGGCGTCACAGGGTGGAATGCTTAACTACTTCTGTCTGTTCCCTGTTACTATTTCAGGACTCTTAATTCCTTGCCTTACTCCCATGATCTGACAGGATAAGTTACATCTCTGTTGCTCAGCTGTTAAGTGTATTCCCCCTGCTAGAAATTATTTATTTTACTGGCACATGGTATATCATCTGTCATGTCCAAGTAGAGGAAAGATCTTCCTCCACTGTCTTTCCTGCTCTTTAATCTTTTTGTGGAGAGCTCCAGCTTCCCTTCAGACTGTTAAAGAGAATGCTTAAACTATTCTTTAAAGCTGAAGAGTTCTTCTTTCCCCCCACCACCATGTTGGGTGCACAGAAGCACTTTTGTGTGCTTTTGTGTTAGCACTAAAGTTGAATATGAAACTTATTCAGGTTTAAATGTAGTAACTAAAACCTGAGCTGGATATGAAAAACAGATCACTTCAGATTTTTCTGGAGTTCTACTGGAATTCAAAATCAAATTATTTTAGATGTATAACATATTAGAAGCAACCCAGACCTCTTACTGACACTATGACATTAGTAGTATCATGCTAATGAAGGCTTCAATGGGTTTGAAGATGTTTTCTTGCTTTTATTCACAAAATGAATGAAAGATTATTTTGTCTAAAGGCAAAAGAAATCCAAGAGATCTGCTTATTTTTTTGGTGGAAGTTTTGGTGATAATCTATTTTCAATACTAGAATTTTCTCCATAATACAGTTAAAATCCCTGTAACTGCCAGTCTCTACTGTAATAATACTGATTTTGGACATTGTGACATGCTAAAGACATAAATATATTCAGGATATTACTAAGAGTGCTATCATTCAAAGAGTACTAAATTTCTGGGCAAGTTAAATTAAAGTTTGGTTGGATTTTCCTATCCCCTTGTGTGTTTCTTTGTTCCCTGTGATTCTGCTTTTAAGTTGCTAACACCATGAGAATTATTGCTTCTATTTAATGAAATATTAGCCTGGATAAACCATTTGTAGTATTTTATAATTTAAGAGTGCTATATATAGGTCAGGGGCTCTCTATGGTCTTTGTCTTGGCTGGTATTTTGGTTTTTAACTCTTATTCCCCAATACACATCGTGATAGAATATATGATCTATCCTTTATATTTTCTTATAGATTGGATAATTTTACATATAAACAATATGCTCAAATTCCAGTTCAATATCACCACCAGCTAAAAGGTATCTTTCTTTCCTAAACTGATTGAAAGATATTATAAACCTGCAACCCTTCAGGAGAAGTTGGAATAACTCTGACACTGTAATGCAGATGTTTGAGCAGTTAATTTAATTAAATATTACTAACATGTATTTTAAAAAACAGGTTACAAAAAAGGTACAAACCTTAGTTTATAATTACAGTTGCTCACAATGGTAAGATTGTTCCAGGCAGTATTTTATTTTTTTAAAGTAAAATCACATGTAAAATCACATGTGTAGACTCTCAAACAAATCAGAAAATGCTGAAACAACTGGGAAAAAAATCAGTTCATTGATATTTCATAAAATATTATCCTTGCCCAATTTTGACACAAGTGAGTAATTGCTCTGTTTTATGTAATTTTCCCTTTTTACCTCTAGTTTTGTGTGATTTAAGTTTGAAACTTAGTCAAGCACATTGTTATCCTCTTGACTGCAGGAATTGGTTGTGATGTAGTGATTTCACTCAGCATTTGGGCATTCCCTGGGTGGAAATCTGTGGCTGCAGACCTTGTGGCAAAATCCCTGCATTATTTAAGCATATCTTTTGCCTTCTTTCAACATCACTAGGTACAAAGTACCTTTTCCTTTAAAAAAATGAAGATCATGAGTGCTTATCTAGATCAAAAGTGAACTTGATCAAGCATTATACTTGCTAATTTTGCCCAAACAAAAATAAATAACACAGTCCAGAGACTAACAAAATATTTTTTTATCCCAGTGTTTCCTTCTCTTGCATTTCTGTAGGTTTTTATAAACTAACACCAGAAGTTCTCCTGCTTCATAAAAATGTGAAATTTCATGAGCTGATGTGATCTGGATGTCCACCTTACATTTTGAATGTCCCATCGCTGGAAGTGTCCAAGGTCAGGTTGGAGCACCTGGGATAGTGGAAGGTGTCCCTGCCCATGGCAAGGGGGGGGACTGGATGAACTTTAAGGTCCCTCTCAACCCAAACCATGCTGTGATTCTGTAATAAATGTTTTGCTGGTTATGTAATGGCCACACAAGGCTAAATTTAGCTTCTTCAAGAGAAGAGAAGAGACTACTGGAATTTTAGGGAAAGAACACATCATAGCTAGGGTCACGTTTTTCCAGCTTGCAGGAAATGTGGGTGTCTTGTACAAGATCTTGCACACAGATATCAGTGTTTGATAGTTAATACCAAATCTCTGTCCCCTGAGCTTCTGTAGTCTCTCTTTGAAGCCATATAACCTGTTATCTTCACACCTTCATGTAGCAAATGCGTTGGTGGCATGAGTTCTCTGGTTTGGTGGTTCCCCTGAGTAAAACCAGGTTCCTGTGTTTTGAGGAAGAACATACATCCATTTGCTCTTTGTGTCCCTAGCAACTTTCAGATCTCCATGATATTCCCTTCCCAGTCTTTTCTTTAGGAAGGGGAAGCTGTGTAACTTATTTAATTTCCCATCATAGAGAACCTCTTGCACACTACTGATCACACTGGATGTGTTTGTCCGGGCTTGTTCTAGCTCTCCACTAAACCCATTGGCCAGGTAGTGAAAATAAAGAAAAAATCACTCAGCAATTCCTTGACAGAGCCAAGCAGAGTGTAGGCTTCAGAATCATTCTTTCTAAATGTGTTATATATTTGGAAGAAATGCAAAGTAAGCAGCAGTTAGGGCTTTGCCTGCAGTCTTCAATCTGTAATTATGCCCTGTTGATGTAGATTAGATACCTAATTTGTATTCTGATCACTGGAGTAGACATACATTTCATCAGGATTTGGAGTTTCTGTGGTCTGGCATCTGGTTACTCAGTGAGAAAATATAGCTATGAAAGTTAGAATACCCCTAGGAGTATCAGCAACATCTGCTGAAGTGAAATAGATGCATAGCCCAGGTGAAAATTCACAAGGTGCCCTATTATGAATAACAAGACACATTTCAAAGATTGTATTTACACTGGCCTAATATTTTCTTGGTGATACTTAATGTTCTGTAAAATGATGGTGTAGTACACAACAAAACTAAACAAAGAAGTAGCAGTGCCCTCAAGGAGAAGCAGATTGCAGAGTAAATCACAGGCACCAAAGGAATGCATTTGGAGAAGACTCTATTGAGATTAACTTTTTTAAACTGTACTACTTATGTATTTTCTCAGAAGACATAAACAGACAATAAAGCAGCAGCATTCTGGAAGCCATAGACTGAATTAATACCATTAACCCATGCAGTGTTTTTTCATCTGAGTGTGTAGAATGAACCACACTGAGCAGTATCACACATCTCTGGGATATCAATGCTTCTGGTCTTTGAGATGATCATGCTGTCAAATGAAAAGAAAACATACTTTTGAACAAATTTTAGAATATTGAGCTTGGTCTGGAGGGAGGTGAAAATAGTGGCTTTATTGTGTTCCTGGAACTACAGCACTTGCAGCACTGTGCCAACAGTGTGCCACCTTCGTGTGACACAAGGTCACTCAAGGTAAGGCACTCACACATGAGCTGCTCAAGGGCTGGAGAGTTCCCAGTCTCAGTCTTGAACCATTCCCTACACCCCAGTGCTCTCTTCATCTCCCTGTACTATCTCATGCCAACAGGGTCTTTCACAGTCCACTTTTGCAATACCTACTGGATTTCTAATGCTGAACATCACTGGGCAAGAAGAGCTGGATTTACATTCCCAAAAGTATTCATGTACCTCCTGCACATCTGCAAGGCCAGGCTGGCAGACTGTCGATGTGCCCAAGCACATTTGTTACACCCACAGCCAGGAATTACATTCAGATATTACACAAATGTGGATCCTGGGTTTTGGGCATGTCTCCATTTAATGGTAGCTTCTCCCATGAACAGCAGTGTGCTGAGTATTTGGTGTCAAGGCTTTGTTATTTCCACTGTTTTTTTCATCTGCCATCTACCTCTGAGTGACAAAAGTCAAGTAAAGCTTTACAGGACCACTAAGTACCCTGTGGAGAAAAACTGGTCAGATATGAGAATGATTTACATTTATAGCAAATGTAAATTTACTTTCTAAAGAGAGTTAAAAGTACAGTTGTCTCTGTAATTTGCTACCAAACCACTTTGGAAAGGTTTAGCACACACAGTGTGGTGAATACCAAGATGATCTTGCAAAGATGAGATTTTGAAAATATCATTCTTTTTACTTTTAAATGAGTGAGATGATTAACAACAGAACACTGCAGACCATGTCTGTTATCAGAAAAGCAGACCTGCATGTTACAAGTGTCCAGAAGTAATTTGTTCAGCATCAGAAGACATAATTAGTTACTGCAAGTTTGTAATAATTACAGATCTGCTGTCAGAGAAATTTTTAAAAACCAAAGCCCAAAATACTATAAATGAAAGAAAAAATCCAATAGAATGATACCTGCTTCACACTCTGCTGTGGTCTCAATTACATAAATTTGTCTTGCTTTCCTGTAATTATGGATCATATTTTCCTAGAGTTGCTAAAATTCTGTCTGCAATTTACGTGTTCTGCCTTGAGTGATTCAAATACACATCAGTGGACTCTGTGTGTGTGCCTGCAATTAAATAGTGCTGGAAACTCAGTGTATGGAAAGCACTTTAAGAGAAAGGCCAAAGGTAAAGAGGATTTCATGTGAACTTTTCACAATTTACAATATGACAAATTATTGAAAAATACATCACCTACTGCATTATTTTCTGCAATGGTCTGGGCACAAATTTACCTGCCCAACACCTTGATTTCTGCTTGAGTTCATACTGCTACGAATACCTGAATTTTGATATTTATTTTATGTCATTTCTACTATTACAAATACAGTGCCCAAAATATTTGTCTCTGATGAGAACAGATTTGGAGGAAGATAAGATTTTTAGGAGGGAGACCAAGTAATTACTCTATACCTGGTAAGTGTGTTGGAAACTTAATTCTGATTTCACTAAAGCTTATGAGTGATCACTGAATTCTTGAGGATTAAGAAAGAGCTAGACTAAGACTGAATGTTTTTACAAATCTCAAACTCTAATTACTTTTGTATGACATCTACAGCAAAACTCTTGCCATTGGATTATTTCTGAGTTTACTCAGTAGTGTCCCTGAAATACCATATAATTTGGCTCCAGTTAATATTGCAACTAAAATTCCATTTGTTCTGTAAGACTCTTTTTTTTCTATTTTTATTTTTAATTTTTATTTATGTTCTTATTTTATTTTAGTTCTAACATGTATTCCATTCAAAGAAGCACATAATTTTTAATTAAGTATTAAAATCACATTAAGGAAAACAAGTACTTTCAAAGCCAAATATTTTTGCTGCAGGGAAAATAGATTATTTATCCTTTAAAGGAGGGGGGAAGATAAATATTTCATAGTGAGATAAATATGTTGCTCAGTACTTAATCTTTAACATGTGCTGAAACCTAGGGGATTACAAGGGGTTGCATCAGTATTCAGTTTATTACTGTAAATATTTTGTACCACGGAAATGCAGTTTGTGTTTATTGTTTAACTTGATTCTATTATACTGACTTACACATAATGCAAAATAAACGTAGATTTTAACTGGAATGTGGTAGTGGTTGGACAGAATCCCAAGCACAGGAGTCCAGCTCTGTTCCACATTGCTCAGCCCAAGCATGGGCATTAGAAAGGTTTTTTCCTGCTTTTAGCCCTCCATCCGAATGAATTGGCAAGTAAAGCAATATCAAACAACACACCAAAAGGAGAAAATACTTTCAATTGTTGGCAGGTCTTTCATTTAAAGTAAGCTTGTGCTTTTAGATGCATGTCATCCTGACAGGCCTCTTATTTTCTGTCCTGCAGTGAGACAGATAGTATCACAGCCTGCCATAAAGATAAGGGATTCAGGGGCAACAAAGGACCAAAATATGGGACTTAGATTATTGATGCATTTAGAAATCACTTTTTTTCCTGTTACAGTCAAGGTGAAATGGATAGGTTTCATATGGAGGGGCCATCCTGAACTTAAAGCTTCCCCTCCCCATATGTCTGTGCCTGACTGCTGTAGTAGCCAGTGTTTTGATTGTTATTCCTGCAAAAAAGTAGAAATAAAAATATGAAACAGCTTATTAAATCAATGTTTATGTACGTTCTTTCAAGGAAACAATGTTGTAATATTTTTCCCTACCTTTTTTTTATTATGCTGTGTTTTAGATATTAACAAGTTCCTATTTACAACTCCAAGTCCCTAATTAATCACAATGACAGAAATAATCTTTCTGTGCAGGCAGGATTTACCAAGTGGGACTGCTCAAATCTTCTTCATAACATCCCCAGCTTGCAAACCCAAGCTGAGCTGAACTTTCTCTGCTATTCCCAAATGCTTTTGGTTTTTGCATTATTTAAAATTCCCTGGCACTTCAGGAAGCATGGACTCTGTCTGGGAAGGTGAGCCCTGAGATTGCAACTTCACACGAATATGTGGGATTTTGGTGCAGTACATCTGAGTCAAACTGAGCAGAATATCAGTGAAAATGAACTTACTGCTATTTAATTAAGTGGAGTATAGATTTAGGGCTGAGAAGGATCAGATCTTTATGTATCACTGCAACTTGCATTGCCAATGGTCCTTGATTTAAAATAAAATAAAAGGCAACTTTTTCTCTTTTTCTTGTCCAGACCCAGAGTATAGATTTTGCAGGTTTTAAGTGGTTGTAGGATTAATTCTGTGCCCCATGGCTTTTCCAGTCTGTCAGCTCCCCTCAGATAGAAATCCAGGGGGAAAAGTGGAATTTTACAACCTTGATAGAGATATTCACCTTCTGCCATGATATGTTGTCTACATTCAATCCCAGAGAAGGTCACCAAGCACATAGAAAAATGAAACCAGGACTTTGGTAGCTTTAATTCAGAACTTTTTCATGGAAAATATTCAATTACAAATAGGTGTTTCTAATGCAAATTGATTTTACCTGCAATTAATCACTAATAAGACCATTCTACGTTGCCATAAACCAAAAAAAAATTATATTTTAATAGCATTATACTCTGAACTCTGTAGTCTAGCATTATTTATAAGTTGTACATAACTATTTTTGCAGCTCAGCTCTCACATACCTGTTGTATTTAGAAGACTAATAGATTATTTACTCTGAAATTTCAGTTTTCTGGCATCTAAAAGACCAAAAATACAGAAAACACAAAGATGCAAAGGGCTTGAAAATGAAAAATATTCGTGAAGTTAAATCCAAACATTTGAAATCAGAAGGCTATCATGCAGGCTTAGTTTCTCATTGTCTGTGTATAAAACAAATAAATTTTTAAAAATTGTGTGTATTTCCAAGGACAGGCTAAGAGAGAATTTCTCTTTCTTTGCAGCAGGATGTGTGTGTTATTCTTTATTATAAGTCAAATTCTGTGATTGGTTCTTGGTTTTGACCCAGATTTAAGGGAAGATAAATTTCATACTTGAATCAACAAATAAATTTCCTGGAAAGCATTGTCTTATTTTAGTATATTCCTGTATTTTAGGTAGGTCTTCACAAAATAATTATTCTTCATATCTGTGTCATGAAAGAGAAATAGCTTATCTGAGCACAGACATGGTATTCTCATGAAAATAGAGCTGTGCCTAAATGAGCAAGTCTGACTGCTTTCATGTCTAAATAAACTGAAATTACCTGTTTTCCTACTGTGGGGTTATTGGGTGGAGCCAATTTGCAGTTGACTGTGTAAGACCTTAAAGATGTGTTAAAAGTCCCTGAGCTGTCTTTTCCTCTGTTGTGCAGGTGGAAAGTTGGGGTTTCTCTGTCAGAGGAATGGAACTCTGCAGATACAGAGTTATTAAGAACAAATGAAGTTTTACTATCTTTAAAAGACAGTAAAATTATAAGAACAAGGATTTGCATTTATCTGGAAATCAAGGTGGGTTCCAGTTTGTAACACATATTTCAACTGAATGACAATCTTCCCTTTGGACACCTCTTAAAAAATTTAGTTAATTTGAAACCTCTTGCCTGAAAATTGGAAAACCCAAAATCTCTCTTTATCTGTCATATTTATGGGCAATTTACATATCTATTAAAAATATGTTTTGTATATATCATCTCATAGATTTTGCTCCACCAAAGAGAATGGGATCACAGTTTTTTCAACCCTTTTGGTGACCTCATTACTTCTACAAAATCATTTCTCCCAAATTTATTTCATGAAGAGGTATTGAAAGCAATTGGCATGATTGAAAACTTGGAAGAAAAGGAGCTGGCATTGCAATATTCAAAAGTCATATTTCACATTTATCTCTTCAGTGGGTCCCTGTGTTTTGTCACTGAGCACAACTGGGGAAGTGAAGCAAATCCATATCCCTTGCTCAACAAAACTGAAGAGAGATAACCAGCTGCCTTACTTCACTGTGAGAAATCTGGAATCTGGTGCAAAATGTGATGATGTGAAAGAAAAAAGAAATACCATGGCAACCTACAGTAATTTAGAGATATGGAAGAAGCATATGGGAGGGTGCCAATTCCATGCACTAAAGCTCATGAATCCCAAATTACCCATAAATACCTAATTGTGTGTCATAGCAACCAAGGGGACTCTTCTTAGGGGTTACAAAAAACTTAGTAATTATATTTTGGTTGCTAATAGCTTAAAACAATATGTTATATTCACCAACATTTATTTTAGAGAGGTATGTGTTGTGTTATTTATCATGTTTCTCTGGAGGACCCATTAATGCTGTTCACAGTAAGGAAGTGCAAATAATGAACGTGGAAATCACACAAGTTATTCCAAAGACAAATAGAAATTCATGCAGCCAGGCAAAGGGAAAGGATTTCCTGAATTTTGCATGATAATCATAAGTTTAATGATCATAGCTACTCTTCTCAGATATAAACTTTCATTTATGCGATGTATTTATGGCACCTTTCTTATTGTCTTCTGACACAGAAGGTCCTGACAAATTTAAGGGCTAGGAAGGCAATTTAGTCCTCAGAATGCTGAACTAATGAACTGGTAAAGAATTTTCCATCAGCTTTGGAGAGAGGATGAAAAAGTAATTCAAGATGCAAGAAGTGATATAACAACTTATTAATATACCTAGAGGATTTATTTGTTTCCTTTTCTCCACCAAATGTCAATTTTTATTGGCAGCTTAACCACGGATCAAGGCAAGTACATGATAAATGAAAATAATTTCAAAAAGGAAATTGCAGAATCATAAAGTGGCTTGAGCTGGAAGGGACCTCGAAGCTCATCCCATCCCACCCCTGCCATGGCAGGGACACCTCCCACTGTCCCAATGTCCAGCCTGGCCTTGGGCACTGCCAGGGATCCAGGGGCAGCCACAGCTGCTCTGGGCACCCTGTGCCAGGGCCTGCCCACCCTGCCAGGGAACAATTCCTAATTCCCAAGATCCCATCCAGCCCTGCCCTCTGCCACTGGGAGCCATTCCCTGGGTCCTGTCCCTCCAGCCCTTGCCAATTGTCTCTCTCCATCTTTCCTGCAGCTCCTTCAGGCCCTGCAAGGCCACCCTGAGCTCAGCCCAAAGCTTCTCCTGCCCAGGTGAACAATGCCAGCTGTGCCAGCCTTTCCTCCCAGCAGAGCTGCTCCATCCTCTGCCCATCCTGGAGCCTCCTCTGGGCTCTCTCCAGCAGCTCCAGCTCCTTGCTGTGCTGGCCCAGGGCTGGGGCAGCTCTGCAGGTGCTCAGGGTCTCACCTGGGGGGCAGAGGGGCAGAATCCCCCCTGCCCTGC